>BLSH010462877.1:306249-318889 GCA_018402905.1 Glandirana rugosa | reverse complement strand
TTCTCAACACGTGGAGTAAAATAGCAGAACCCCGGACCGAACCCGAACGATTTTTGAAATGTCCGGGTCCGTGCCCCGGACACCCGAAAGTTCGGTACGGACCCTAACGTTACAGTCCGGGTTCGCTCAACACTACTAGTGAGGCATTACACATTATGCACAAGAGCATTACTCCCACAAACACCACAGGAAAAAGAAACAGGCCTCTTCTCAGACCCGACCAAACAGAGCCCAGCTACTGCAGGAATTTATATAGAGCTTGTATCATTAGCATCGACACCCCCAATGGAAGTACACGCCCACCAGTGTCATTCAATCTGTCTCTTCATGAATGTTTCAAATGCTTACACCTGATGAGCAGTAACACCACATGCAAAATGTTATGGTTTACACTGCACAGGTCCATGTGGTTTGAAAACTGTTGGTTTGTTTATGTGTATGCGAATGGACTAAGAGCCCATACACATTACTAGACTTTGTGCATATTTTTGTGTTCTTATATAACTAAACCATGTAGTGTAAGGACCTGCCTGATTGCAGACACATTTAAACTCTTAAGGTTTGCCTTCATATTAAAAAGTCTGGGTCAATTTGAATCCAAAGATCTGTCGCAAATCTAATAGTGTTTATGGGGTCTTAAGCCTCGTACACACGGTTCGACGGTCGTATACAACAGGTTGTACTAACGACCGTTGTATGCGATATCGATCGTTCGTATGCGCGATTAGAACAGTCGAACATACGACGGTCGTACAAGGGAGTTGTATGGGCAAACTAGAAAAATTGGTCATACCAACAAGCGCTCATACGACCATTGTATCGTGTGTACAGAGCAGTTGGTACAACAAAGTTGTATTGTGCAAAACACGCATGCTCAGAAGTCAGGAACGGCTGGATGCTAATTACATGCACCTGAACGTTCTTCTGTGGTCGTATAATCGTGTAGTGTAGTCAGTATGCTAGATACAACAGCCAACATACGATTCCCGTGTGTACGAGGCATTAGTCCATAGCCATGCTCAGCATACCAAGCAATATGCCTTTGTAAGGTCAGGCACTTATTGTGGGGCGAGAAGGTCTGGCTTGCAGTTTCCACTCTAATTGATCCCCAAGGTGTCCTATTGTATTGGAGTCAGGAGTCCAGGCCAGTCAAGTTCCACCACCCCAAACTCCTTCACCCATGTCTTTACGCACTCGTCCAAATAAATAGGTGGAGGGGGTATTCTGATGTGATTTATTATTTCAGCAGTTGTTTTTGGCCTCTTAGTTCCAGTGAAGGCAACTGATCAGCATACCAACACATTTGGAAAATTTCCTGATCTGAAGTTTATAGGACCAGTTTGGGGATGGCCTGTTCCTATTCCAACATAACTGCACACTAGTGCACAAAGCAAGGTTCATAAACACAATAAAAAAACATTTTTGCTGAATTAGAGCATAGACTGCAAGCTAGGCCTTCTCATCCAGCATCAGTTCCTGACCTCACAAATGCTCTACTGGAAGAATGGTCAAACATTCCCATAGACACACTCCTAAACCTTGTGGTCAGCCTTCCCAGAAGAGTTGTGGCTGTTGTAGCTTCAAAGGGGGTGCCAAATCCTATTTTCACACAATGGACTAAGACTGGGCTGCCATTAATGTTCATGTGTGTGTAAATGCAGCCGTCCCACTACTTTGGCCTAGATAGTGTATCTGGGAAGATTTGCAATGGTGGTGTAACCCTCCTACCCAAAAATACAACATTTTGACCGAAAGAGAAGTTTGGCCAGTATTCCCAAGTTATTTTTAACAACATAGGGAAATTAGAGTATTTCTCGACATTAAATAGCATGTCCACAATTGTAACCCAGAAACTCAGTGCTGCCAGGGTGAAAAACTTGGGTGAACAACATAAGTAGAAATTACAACTGGACATGGCTTGAGTGGGATTCAAACCCAACAAACAAACAATGCTAATCAGCTCAGCTACCTTCGGAGCCACTGCATAGCCCGTGTATCTACACAGATATCCTGCATTTCTGTGGACATATAGGTGATGGACTGATAGGTATTAGGATTTCTGCTTTTGTTCTTCGATTAGAATTTAGCAAGAAAATGACACTGATTTTACATTTGCATAAGCAATGGTAATGTTTGTTGTGTGAATATCATAAGTAAAAAATACAACAGGACGTGGCTTGCGTGGTATTCAAACCCAAGAAGCAAACAATACTAATCAGCTGAGCTACCTTCAGAGCCACTGCAAAGCTGCATATCCTCCTTATCTACACACATCCTGCATTTCTGTGGACATATAGGTGATGGAATGACAGGCGTTAGGATTTCTACTTCAGGCTATCTATTTCAATTTTTCATCATTGAATTAAATTAATAAATTACACTAATTTTACATTTGCATAAGCAATGGTATTGTTTGTGTTTGAACAACATGACAAGTTCGGATGTATTCTTATGGATTTCTTCAGTGCTATTTGAAGTTTTTCTAAAAAAAAAAAAAAAAAAATTAAAATTTCCATAAGCAATGGTATTGTTTGTAGTTTGTAAAGACATCTGTGTGAGTTTGGGGAAATATTTTTGTGACATGGACAGCAGCAAAGTGAAATTGACCAAGAAGGGGACGTGGCCAAGATCGGCATGTGAGAAGACACACTTCTCACAGCTCCGTGCTTGATCCGTGAAACGATCCTTCCCCAGCATCCATAACATTGCTCTTTGCGGATCCCCAGCTGGCTTCAGACTCCCTGCCTCTACTGGACCCGCCGCCGGCCCTCTGTACCCGGAGGAAGACCTGCACAGGCTGGATTGGGATGACGGGCTCGGACTCCCAAGATGGCGTCGCCGCAGCTCCGGCCCTGGCTCAACGAACACCACGAGCACCGGACAAAAGTAAGGAAGGGAGCAGTAAGAAGGCGGATAAATCCCAGGGGAAAGATCAACCGAGGGACATGCTGTATTATACCCAGAGAGCTATGGGATCGGCGGCTGGGGGAGCAGGGGAGGCCTTGTCTGCAACTAGGCCTCAAGGAGGTGGAGAGCTGATGGAAGAGGGACAGGTTAAGGCCACAGGCCCTGTTTTTTTTTTTTTTTTTAAAGGTGTTTATTTTTGCGTTTTTTCAATACTTACACAAAACATTTGCATAGAACCGTGTATACAAGTGCCATTAACATTCATGGCATAGTAATAGGCTACGCAGGGCCCTTAAGGCCTGTTATTAAGGTGGGTATCACATCGGCCAGGCCTGATACTTCATATGTACTCACTCTTAAAACAAGTAAATAAAATAAAATACAAACAAAACAACAAACAAAACAAAACAAAGCAGGCTCCCTTCCCATACTACTCAGCTCCAGCTCCAAGAACTATATTCAGCATATATATAGCATTCATACCTCATTTATCCATCCATTCATACAACCATACATTCTAGTTTGTTCTCTGCATACCTAAGGAGGAGTTGTGGACCAACTTCTAAGAGGATGCCTGTGAGGGCGTCAGGTCTGCTGACCCTGTATCCAAGCTATCCAGCCAGGTTTGCCAAATTTTAGAGAATTTTTTTCCCACATCCCCGACCCTTGTAAATAACTTTGTAGATCGGCAGTGCTTCATTGATCAACCGACAGAGATATGCAAGGGTGGGGGAGGTATGTGTCCTCCAGTGAAGTAACAACGCCTTCTTTGCATAGAAAAAGATCAGCCGAAACATAATGCGTTTATGCACCCTGGGTACAAATTCATCCAACACTCCCAGGAGGGCTACCTCTGGGGTCCTGGGGGCCGCGAGGTCAAAGTTTGTGGTGAGCATGTCAAATAGTTCAGACCAAAACTGTATTAAGCCCGGGCATGACCAGAACATATGTATTACATTTGCAGAGATCTCGCCGCACCTGGGGCATGAAATGGACTCTTCGGCTCTCCTCTTGTTTAATTTGTCAGGAGTATAGTGTAGTTGATGAATAAATTTAAAGTGTGTGAGTTTGTCTGCCATGCCGATGATGTCCTGCATGCATGAACCAGTGACCTCCTCCCAACTCTCATCTGCAAGATCAGGGATATATTTTTTCCATCTCACGCACGAGGCTGCAAACGGATGGGGGCCAGCTGCCTGCAGGACACCATACAGCGTAGTCACCAGCTTATCCACATACGGATCAACCATAACTCTCTCCAAAGGGGTCACCCCTAGCTCCACTCTCTGTTCACCAAACTGTGTTTGAACTGCATGTCTCAGTAAGAGATATTTAAAGAAAAACTTATTGTTTATAGTTGTCCGTTCCTTTAACATATCAAAGGAGATAAAACTACCCCCCTCATACACTTGATTCACATATTCAATACCCTTGGTTATCCACCACGATGTATCAGGATGCTGGTACAGCTCCCCAAAGTTGGCATTATGCCATAATGGGGCATTTTTTGGGAGGGATGCATCAGCACTCGTCAACTTTGTCTCCACCACAATCCACGTCAGGAACCCCACATCCATAGGGGAAAGTCTACTGCAGGAGGTGGCTTTCCGACAAAACACCACATCCTTAAGCCCAAACGGGCCTCCCACCATGGCCTCCAGGAGGGCAGTAGAAGGAGCACGAGATTCCAACTGAAACCAGTTATGTATATAGGCTAACTGAGAGGCCAAAAAATAATTATAAAAATCTGGGCAGGCCAGACCACCCCTCGCAGCCGAAGCCTGGAGAGATGATCTGGCCATCCGCGGATGTGCACTATTCCAAGTAAAACATCAAGGTGTCAATTTGATGAAATAAACATTTAGGAAGGAAGACTGGGGAGGCACGCAAAAGATATAATAATTTGGGGAGGAAAAGCATCTTCAGTATATTGATTCTGCCAATTAAATTTAGGGGTAGGGACATCCAGGTGCGGAGCCGCAAGTCCATCTGGGACACTACTGGGGAGATATTGAGGGACTCATATTGCGAAAAGTCTGCAGAAATATTGACACCGAGATATCTAAAGGTCTGGGAATTCTGCAAACGACAGGATTGTAAATAAGCATAATCTCCTAGAGGGCCCACTGGGAAGGCCACTGATTTGTCCCAGCCAACCTCAAGACCTGAGGCTGCTCCAAACTCCTCCACTACCCTCATAAGGCCACGGAACGAGGCCTCCTCTCCATCCAAATAGACTAAGGCGTCGTCCGCGTATAACGATATCTTTTCCTCCAGCAGGCCCCACCGGATCCCCCCCACCTCCGTGGTCTGTCTAATGGAGATGGCCAGCATCTCCATCACCAGAGCAAAAAGAAGGGGGGAGAGGGGGCATCCCTGGCGAGTACCCCGCCGGAGGGAAAAAATCGGAGACACATCTTTATTTGTGCGTACCCTGGCACAAGGGTTGGTATATAAGAGGCAGACCCATTGGATAAAGGCGTCTCCAAATCCAAACCTGGACAGTGTCTCCCACAAAAAAGACCATTTAACCGTATCAAAGGCCTTTCTAATATCTAATGCCAGGACTAGACCACTGCGCTCATGACGTGCCGCTCCATTGATATGTAGATACAGGCGTCTGATATTGTCAAAAGTGCTTCTCCCAGGCATAAAACCAGATTGATCAGGTCCAATCACGGACAATATTACCTTATTCAATCTAAGGGCCAGCAGTTTAGCTAATATCTTGACATCACAAGACAATAAAGAAATAGGGCGATATGAGTCACATACTTTTGAGTCCTTCCCTGGTTTCGGAATCACCACAATAAGTGCTTCCATCAGAGATGGGGGCAGACTTCCCTGTTCCCTTGCGCCATTATATAGTTTTAGAAGATAAGGAGTTAATAGTTCCTCGTATATTTGATACCATTCCGCTGGGAGCCCATCTAAACCCGGCGTTTTATTAGATGGGAGCGAGCGAATCGCAAGCGTGATCTCTTCTACTGACAGGGGTTTATCTAATAGTCGTCTATTCTCATCAGTCAAGCGAGGAATCTGTAAAGGGTCAAAGAATGACAAGTAGGTATCCTCTGTTGGGTCCCCAGCATCTGCATATAGATCCTGATAGTACCTGACAAACGTATTATTAATAAGAATGGGTTCAGTAGACACCTCTCCATTTTGTAATTTTATGGCCGGTATTGCAACATCTGGTGAGATTGTACGAGCCAGGTAGGCTAACATTTTCCCATTTTTCCCCCCATGGTCGTGGAGTCAGGCTGCCAAATACAATTGTTTTTTTTTCGTCTCTTCCACTAGTTGCAGTTGGAGAGCCCTATGGGCCATCACAACCGCTGACTGGGAGGAGGGGGAGGGAGATTTTATATATTCCGCTTTTGCTGTACTCAGAGCCTGTTCCAGCACCAGTGTAGACCTACAGGTCTCTACTCGGTGGGTTGCTATATGGTTGATATACGAGCCTCGGGCCACTGCTTTAAAAGCGTCCCAGGCACGGGTCACCGAGGACCCATCCGTCGGATCTCCCAGATTATGTTTCCAGTATTCTATTAGTTCACATTTGACCCTATCTCTTATGATTTCTGTAGATGCCCATAGCGGGCTCAGCCTCCAAAGTCTAAAAGTAGGCCTATGCCCTAAGTCTAATTCCACTTTCATGGGGGTATGATCTGATATAGCCTGAGGTAGGTAGCAGACTTCCCCCATCCAGGGCAAAGCTCCGGGTGAGGCAAGCATTTAATCTATACGAGACATAGCTCTATATGATAGGGATTGACATGAGTATTCCCTAACTCCCGGAAATCTCAGACGCCATATATCTATGAAATTGTAAGCAGCACACCAATCACGCAGGACCTTGCTGTCCCCTTGAACGGGCCTCAGCCTGTCCAGCACAGGGTCCATCACCGCATTAAAATCTCCGAAGAGGAGAACTGGGCAGTGAGGGAGCCCGGCCAGACCAAGCAAGACCTCCGTCAAGGTTGCCTGTACCATAGTTGGGGGGGCATAGATTCCCACCAGCACAACCAGTGTGGCATGCATGGTTGCCATTATGATAACATATTTCCTCTGTGGGTCAGAGATGACCTGCTCACGCACAAAGGGGAGGCCCCTGCGAACTAGAATAGAAGCCCCTCTAGCGAAGGTAGAATAGGTAGCGTGCATAGCCCACGCCACCCAGTGTTTTTTTAAAGCCAACACTCTAGAGCCCATCAGGTGTGTCTCTTGGAGACATAATATATGAGGTTGATGTGCTTTAAGGTATTCAAACAGTTTTGCACACTTAAATTTGGAGTTCAACCCCCGCACATTCCATGAGATCAAAGTCACCTTAGCCATGGCAGTAGATAGCATATAAAACACAGGCTAATAGCAGTTCCTTGTATCTTACCACTTTAGCCACCTCCTCTGGTGTTATCATGTACCTGCAGAGAGAACTAAATACCATACAACCTACATTCATAACACACACATTCAACCAATCAATCACACAGAGCAACAGACATTGAAAAAAGATTTGGTGGGGAGCATTGTCTCTTGAAAAGTTAAAAAAAAAACAGCCAAAAAAGAACAGCGATCCCTGTAACAGTGGGATCAACCCCCCTGCCCGGCTCATTAAAAAACTCAGCGCGGGCTTATTCCCTAAACGAGAAGAAAAAAACAGGTACTGTGACCACAGTCAAGAGATAGAACCACGGGGTGAAAAAGAAAAAAGAAATGTATATGAGTCTTCTAGAGGGAGAACTTCTCCCTGCAAGGGAGAAAAATAAAAGGGGAACCTGCTTGCTTAGTTCAGGCAACAGCCTGGAGACGGTTATACCAGCGTGTGGAGAGGACCAGGTATCTGTAGAAACAGCTCCTCAGTCAGTTTAAAGGTTGAGAGTATGAGGACTCCAGCCACCTTCACATTCAGATCCAGGGCTCCTGAAGAAATAAATCAAGTCGGGGCTGGGAAGGAAGGTGCCCTCAGGGAGTGGCGAATGGACTCCAGCCAGGACAGGGTGGTCTCCGGGGTAATAAAAAAATGTGTCTGACCTTGATGGGTAACTCTCAAGCGAGCCAGAAACAGCATGGCATATGGAAGGGCATATTCCCTTAGCTTCTGTTTGACAGCTTGAAACTGCGCTCGCTGCTTCGAGACCGGTGCCGAGTAGTCCGGGAACAGGGAGACCACCGCATTGTTGATACGGAGGCAGTCTTTGTTTCTGGCCGCCCGGAGGGCCGCATCTCTGTCCCGATAATTTAGAAGACGTAGGATCATTGGGCGTGGGGGGTGTCCCGGGGGTAGGGGCTTGCCCGGGATCCTATGAGCCCGCTCTATAACGAAGCGTGTGGAAAAACAGTCTCTACCAAACTCCTGTACCAACCAGCTTTCTAGGAAGGCCGCAGGGTCGGGGCCCTCTACTTTTTCCGGTAGGCCTACCACACGCAAGTTGTTCCTGCGGAGTCTATTTTCAATATCATCCGTTTTATCTTCCAGGGTCTGAAGTTTATTGTGGTAGGCCGCCATCTTGGGGGGTAAGGGGACTAATCATGTCTTCTAGTGTGCTGATCCGAGTCTCCGTCTCCCCCACCCTCTCCCTTATCTTTTGGACGTCCTGTCTTAGCATTGTAAAGTCCAGTTTTATCTCCTCCACCTTCCCCAGCAGAACCGCGTGGTTTACCTTAATGGCTGCCATCACATCCGCCAGTGTGAGATCCCGCTGATCGCCCTGCTCGCCAATCGCTGAAGCATCTTGCGGCGGGGTTTCCGGACACGATCCCGCAAACAGCCCGAGAAGCCCAGACAGCACACAGGAGGGCGCAGGAGCTGGCCAATAGAGCAGAGGATACAGAAAATAGACTGCGCAGGAATAATGTCCGCATAGTGGGGCTCCCTGAAAAAACCGAGGGAAGGGACCCCACTGCATTCGTGGAACAATGGCTTGTGGAGGTCTTCGGTAAGGAAGCCTTCTCCCCATTCTTTATGGTGGAGCGGGCTCATAGGGTCCCGGGCCGTCCTTTACCCCAGGGAGCACCGCCAAGACCCATGCTGGCCAGGCTTTTGCATTATCGAGATCGGGAGGCAGTACTACGCTGTGCCTGGGAACGGGGAAATGTGCAATATAACGGGGTGCGTGTGTCATTCTACCCGGACTTCTCTGCGGAGGTCCAGAGGAGTCGAGCCAAATTTGGTGAAGTGAAACGTCGCCTCCGTTTCCTACAATTACCCTATGCCATGCTCTATCCGGCTAAGTTGCGTGTTACTGCTGAAGGACAGGCCCAATTTTTTGAGTCAGCTAGAGATGCGGCAGCATGGCTAGACCAAAATGAGCAGGCCCTGCGCCACTGCCGTGCCGGAGCAGAGGAGGATTGATTTTGCTACATGCCGTATTGCCATTACCTAATAAGCACAGCTTCTTGATGACTACCTATGGAGGCCAGAATATTCCTTCAACGACAACTTGTTTACCTTTTGCCGGGGAACATTATATTTTCAAACAGCGTCAGGAACTCTACAGTGACTTCAAGAACCAGTGCTAAGTGCAATGAGACGACGAACTGTCTCTTCACTGCAAAGTGATGTTAGAGTTAATGAACCTGCCCGGTTGACAGTTCTGGATGGTAAGGAACCTTTGCTTTATGATGACTATCTGATCCTACCTGCCGCCATGCCCATAGGAGCCAGGGCAGGCGGCTGCTTCATTACAGGTCCTGTTATAACTGTTGGCACTGTGGTGCCATTCTGTTTTTCTTGGTTGAAATGTATCCGCGATCCAGACTTATACTACAGATACTTTGTTATTGCCCACATTATCGCCTGGCCACAAGACACACTACATAACAACCGAACTTCCCATTTGACCCTTCCTGCTCACTGTTTCCCCATGGAATCGGAATACCCCTGTGGGATACTACCCATACATGTGTCATGGCAGGGATCCCATTGATATCCTGGAACATTAGAGGACTGAATTCTCCTCTGAAGCGCACTATAATTTTTGCTTGCCTTAAAATGTTTTACCCTGCCATTATTTGTTTTCAAGAGACACATTTAACGGCAGGCACTAAAAATGGCCTGAAGTGCTCGTGGATGGGGTGGGCCTATCACTCCATCTACACCTCGTTTTCGCGGGGGGTGAGTGTGGTGATACACAGATCCCTGGATTACCAGGAGTACGATGCCAGGGTGGATCCTGAGGGGAAATTTGTTTTTCCAAGACCCATGGATCTCTATCCAGGATTGATTTGGCAGTTGGGAACCTGGCGATGCTCTCCTCAGTCTCGGAAATCTCCTATAAACCTAGATGTGTCTCGGACCATTCACATATGGTGGTGTATCTCACGGTAGCCCCGGGGTCCTTGTTGCCCAGGGCACCGTGGAAATTTAATGCCTTTTGGCTAAATCTTTTTACAACTCATGAAGAGCTGGAGGGGAACATCCGAGGGTTCTTTGCTGGCCACCAAGGGGGGGTGCTAGAGGGTTGGGAAGAGTTTAAGACTTACTTGCGGGGCCTGCTTAATACTGAAATTAAAAAGATCAAACAACAATTGGAGGGCCTAAGGGAAGAATTGGAGGCACGGGTGCACTCCCTGGAGATGCAATATGTCCAGGATCCCACTGACGAAGCTAGAGAGGCTTGGCAGTCAGCTCAGGGTGCGTATGAGCAACTGTTGGCCTCGACGGCACATAAAAAGAGATTTTTCTCAAAATTTGCGTTCTTTGAGGACGGGGAAACAACGGAGCGGCTTCTGGCCAGAATAGCTAGGACAGAGCATCGCTCCCTGTCCATTGGGGCGGTAAAAACTGACAGTGGGAGGGTGGTGCACTCACCTGACCTGATATTGCAGACACTGGCAGGATTTTATGAGACTCTGTACCAACCGGTCTCACATTATGCCCTGGAGGAGCTGACCACATATTTAGCAGGGATAAATTTCCCACGACTGAATGAGACCCAGCGAAAGGAGTTAGATTCCCCAATCACACTTGATGAGATGCAGGTGGCGGTGGGTGCGTTCCCTAACTGTAAACTGTTCCTATGGAAATTTACAAACAATATGCGGAGACATTGCTGCCCAGGTTGCTAGGGGTGTTCGATGCAGCCAGGGAGCAACGGGCTCTACCACCCTCTATGTCCAAAGCTAATATAGTGCTGATATTGAAACCAGGGAAAGATCCAGTGGATATCGGCCGATATCACTGCTGCAAACAGACATCAAGATACTAGCTAAAGTGCTGGCCCTTAGATTAAACAAGGTCATCACGGCCATAATTCACCCGGACCAGGCAGGCTTCATGCCTAACAAATCAACTGCAGTGAACTTGAGAAGGCTGTTTCTTAATATGCAGTCACTAGCAGATAATGTTGGCCATAGGGCCTTGCTCTCGCTAGATGTCATGAAGGCCTTTGACAGTGTAGAGTGGCCTTATTTATGGGAGGTGCTACGGCAGTTTGGCTTTGGTGAGTGCTATGTCTCCTGGGTACGGTTACTGTATTACCGCCCCCAGGCAGCCATACGTGAGGCGGGTAGGATGTCCCTTCCCTTTGAGTTGAGGAGGGGCACTAGGCAGGGGTGCCCTTTGTCACCCCTGCTGTTTGCCCTGGCCATAGAACCTCTGGCAATGCAGATAAGGGAGAACCCGGGCATAACAGGCTTCTGCTATGGCGACAGGCAGGAGAAGGTTATGCTTTATGCTGATGACACCATGATTCTATTAGGAGATACAGAGCAATCATTAAAAGCGGTAATGCAGACTATCGTTCAATTTGGTAAATTTTCTGGCTTTCTGATAAATTGGACGAAGTCTGCCTTGATGCCACTAGATGGAGACCAGTTACAGCGGGATGCCACGGTGGGAGATATTCCTATGGTCCACTCCCTTAACCACTTCAGCCCCGGAAGGATTTCCAGCTTTAGGACCGGAGCCCTTTTTGCGATTCGGCGCTGCGTCGCTTTAACTGACAATTGCGCGGTCGTGCGACGTTGTACCCAAACGAAATTTGCGTCCTTTTTTTCCCACAAATAGAGCTTTCTTTTGGTGCTATTTTGCGTCTAACGCTAAAAAAAATAGCGTTTATACTCCTTCTTATATTTAGCCGGTTTTTGCCACTTTTTTTTACAAAAAAATATAAAAAAAAAACCTAAACATAAAATCCTTTTTCATTCTTTAAACCCCAAAAAACGATTTAACAACGAGAAGAAAACAAATATCGCCGCTAGTCTTTACTGCGTCGCCACTAGTTTATCGTGGTTTTCTTTCGAGATAAACACCCTTTTTTTCCTGCGTTTAAAGCAAACCCATGTTGCAGCGTGCTGGCGCGTTAACAGTCAATTTCGCTGCGTCGCGGCTTAGCGTTTTTCCCGAGGCCAGGATTTCGACCTTTAGGAAGGCCCCGACTTCACCAATTCCCTCACCTGGTATCCTTATAGAGGGTGGCACCGTAGGGCGACATTGACCAGAGGTAGATCACCGTAGTTCCGTCTGAAGCAGGTTAAATAGTCTTTCGGTCTTTTAAATGGTTTAACTTGCTATCAGACGTAATGGCGAAAATTACTAACGAGACATAGAGGATTATCTTAGTACCACAGTAGTCGTATTTCGTATTGGAAGAGGACGGACAGCGGTATCGTCTTCGGACAATACGGGCCCAAGAGGGAATAGACGTAACGGTCTCCAAGATACCGGTCCCGTTTGTCGTCCCCACTGTTTCCCGTGGGGACGGATCACGGGGAGGAGTTGAGTTTC
>BLSH010462877.1:293342-306239 GCA_018402905.1 Glandirana rugosa | reverse complement strand
ATAATTCATTTGATATAAGAGATTAGACACCCCAGTGGGTCTAGGGTTCTATAAATTGGTGAACGGCTGGCGGCTAGCCGTAGACTGCCGCCGTTTCACCGAGCAAGGGCGTTTTGCGGCAGTATGTTGCCGCCGACGCCCTTGCTCAAATCACTCGTGCGCGCGCGGCGGCCTCCGTGGGGGCGCGCGAGTGACACAAGCCCCTCCCGGTCCCTCGCCCACGCCGCCGAAGCTAACGGCGACCGATGGGCGCTACCGGGGGGGCCGCGCTTCCTCGCCTCCAGGCACATTCATTTGTGTCTGGAGGGAAGGGAAGTGGTCACAGCCTTCACGTACAGGAAGGCTGTGATCACAGCCCTTCCCCCTCACACAGAGCGGAGGTCTGTGTTTACTTACACGGACCTCCGCTCCTTCGCGCCGGGGGGGCCATCGCGGGTAGCCAGCGGCAATCGAAGCCGCCGCACCCGCTCCCTGGCCCTCCCCGAACACAGTGAGCGCGCGGGGGTGCCTCCGGCGGCGCGCGCGTGCTCACTAAACTCGTTCCCGCAGCCGCCGTTGTATGACGGCGTTTTGCGGGAACGAGCCACTTTGCCGCCGTCAGATGCCGATCGGCGGTCGGCAAGTGGTTAAATATCTTGGGATCTGGGTGACCCCACAGATTAGAGAATATAGTTTACTTAATATTGCTCCCCTCTTGACGCGATTTCGGACGCGTGTGAAAACTTGGAACAACCTGGGTCTATCCGTTGCGGGCAAAACAAACCTCATTAAGATGATCCTCATGCCCCAATTGCTATATATATGTTACACAATTCACCAGTAGTAATCCCGCTAAAAACATTTAGGATAGTGAATTCGATCTATCGTACATTGCTTTGGAAAAACCGCCCTCCTAGAATAAAGTTAGAGCAGCTACAGCGCCCTAAGGACAATGGGGGTCTTGCATTGCCAAATCCATGGCTGTATTATCTGGCCGCACAACTGCAGCACTTGATAGGTACCATGGCTGAGGGAGGGGAGCACAATGGCGGGGCTCCCGACGCTGCCCAGATGGTTATGTTGCATACGGTGGGAGGTAGCTCTATCCCGACTGCCCTGGAAGCGGGGACGTTTGGGAGGTCCCAAAAAGCTTTCCCAACGTACAACCTAATACAGAAAGTATGGAACAAGGTCGGGTACATTCAGGGGGTGACAGGATTTACGGAATTTAGCCCTATATGGTCCAATATGGCTTACCCTGATTTAGCTAAACTTCAAAACGCACCTAGGTGGAAAACACACGGCATTGTATATTTGAGCCAAATCTTCCATAATGGTAAGCTGCTCTCCTTTGAGGCCCTGAGGGAGAAGTTTAATTTGCCAGCATCTATGCATTTCTATTACCTGCAATTGAGTCATGCGGTACATGCCCAAGGGACGACTATGGATTGGTCTCTGTCTACTGCACCGTTGTTTACACAACTTAGAGGGGCAGACACCTCTAAGGGGTTTATATCTCAAATTACTCCACCCTACTTCGTCTGTATCTCAAAAAATATCCCTCGGGAGCCAGACCGAAGTGGGAACTGGATGTGGGACCGATAGATGCTGATCAGTGGGAGGAGGTCCTACAGGCCGTGAACGGTTGCTTCCTGAATGTGACACAGAGACTGACTCAGCTATACACACTTCTGAGGGTTTACTACACCCCCCACAGACTACATGATATGGGACTGCTGCCCACTCCGACTTGTACTAGATGCAAAAGGGACCACGGGGACCTGATTCATATGATGTGGCGCTGCCCCAAGCTCCATATATATTGGAGTGGGGTTGTTGACACGCTGAGTAGGGTGTTTCAGGTTTCAGTACCTTTAGATCCTAAACAATGTTTGCTTAACCTTCTGGATGAGTTTGACTGGGAAAGCCATACCTGTGTGGCTCTTACTAAAACTCTCTTTCTGGCCCGCAAAATGATTATGGTGCACTGGAAGTCCGAGACCCCTCCGACAGTTGGGGAGTGGGTAGCGGCAGTAGGCAACACCCTGAGAATGGAAAAAATTATTTATCAGCATAGGGGTTGTACCTCTAAGTTTGAAAAAATATGGGGAAGATGGCTTGAGATGCCGGGGCTAGCCCCGGAGGATTTGGTCATGGATAGACTGCTGGGCTCGTATATGGTGTAAAGCTGAAATTTATAATGTGGAGTTGGGCAAGATCTGTACAATGTATTACAATTGTGGATTGTGTTGATGCCATTATACGCTGGATTGTGAAACATTCAATAAAACCTTTTTTCTGGTAAAAAAAGAAATTGACCAAGAAAAAAAAAATATTTACAAAACATAAAGAATAAGTCAAAAATACAACAGGACGTGGCTTGCGTGGGATTCACACCCAAGAAGCAAACAATGCTAACCAGCGAAGCTACCTTCAGAGGTACTGCAAAGCTGCACAGCCTGCTTATCTACACAGATATCCTGCATTTATGTGGACATATAGGTGATGGAATGACAGGAGTTAGGATTTCTACTTCAGGCTATCTATTTAAATTTTTCATCATTGAATTAAATTAATAAATTACACTAATTTGACATTTGCATAAGCAATGGTATTGTTTGTGTTTGAACAACATGATAAGTTCGGATGTATTCTTATGTATTTCTTCAGTGCTATTTGAAGTTTTTCTAAAAAAATTCCATAAGCAATGGTATTGTTTGTGGTTAGTAAAGACATCTGTGTGAGTTTGGGGAAATATTTTTGTGACATGGACAGCAGCAAAGTGAAATTGACCGAGAAAAAAAAAATATTTACAGAACATGAAGAAATTTCACATTGTAGCATTCTTAAAAACAAAATAGATTCTCAAATGTGCAACATTGTTGCCAGGAGAATTTCTTTGAGCGAAAGATACATTTATTTTCAACATGAAATGGATTTATTAGATAAAGTAACAATTGTACCATTAGAATGAATGGCAGAAACTTGCACTTGGCAAAATAACTCTCATCTTCACTCCCAAAAAATGTGTGTAAAATAACTCTGATTTTGGTATTTACTAATTACTCAAGGAATTACTCCATGAGAGTTATTTCTAGAGTTGTTTTGTGTCTGAGCATGCTCAGTTGTGCTCAGCTGTGCTCTGTGCCTTGGAGTAAAGAGACGGGGTATTTATCTCTTCTCAGACTTTTTAAGATATTTCAGTGTAGAAATCACTTTTTCACACAGTTTAAAAGCAGATTATCTTTAAACAGTATACCGCATATTTTAGTGCAATTTAGGAGATCAGATCATGCTCCAAACATTATTTCTATTTGCACAACTCCAGGTCTGGGCTGGAGTAAGGAGTTGGATATTATCTGTGACCTGTGACCTTTAGTGAATTCCATTTTGGCCGTTATTTACCGCTAGCGCTATTGTGAATACCGTTTTAGCGCTATTTACAGCGAATCGTGGTAATTACCGCGATTCGTGGTAATTTTACCGATATTTTGCGGCAATTTTGCCGCTATTTTGCGGCAGCGCTATAGTAAATGACCCCCACCGTGTTGTACATACTCCTGACCACTGCATTCTGTACTCTGGGCTTTATGTGACACACGCCTGACCAATGCAAGTTCTTTTTTATGGTAGGCTGTTTGCAGAAAAGCATATGTAATGGAAGAGTTTCATTCTTTAAAAATGAGTGTGCTGAGATTGATACATGTATGTTAGGCCTCGTTCACACAGATGTACCTATCCATACATCTGTGTGAAGGGCTCCACTACATGCATCGCATTCCACCCCTTTGCAATTGTTCTCCTTTGTCAAGTTCAAAAGGGAGGTATGCCAATGCTCTGGGTTAGAGAAGGGGAAAATACCTGGCTGCTGAATAGTGAGCTATACAGACTCCCAAGCACTGTGTTACCTATCAGTAAGTGAGGGTAGTGCATTTGATGACCTACACATATAAAGCCTTTTCTGTAGGTAAGACCAAAAGGCAATTCTGTAAACAAATTTATGACCATATGTACCTCAAATTGAATGGTAAAATGACCACACCTTTAGGCAGGCATGTGAGGTTCTATCACAACTTTGATAAATTGGTTTTAAAATGACATGCTTTGTAACATGTGCACTTAAAAAGTAGAAGTGGAGACATTGACAAATCCTTCTTGCAAAGTTTAGATTGAAACTAGATGAAAGGCAAAATGAGCACCACAGATAAAGTGGAACTAAACCCTCCTCTTCTTTACAGCCAAGGAAGCTCCCATCTTAGCCTCTGTTTGATCTGTAGTTGCCATGATCACTTCTGACACCAGATGGTTTGACAGTTGAGCGCATTAGCAACTGAGACTGTTATCATTCATGGCATGCCTTTGTAGCGCTCCACTTAAAAGCTGCTGAAAACGTTGGTCCTATTTCCCCTTCAGAGTACACACAGCCAGTCACACAGCATTTCCTACAAGAAAAGACAGCCAAACACTCCCAGCGCTCAGTGGTCCTCGTCAGAGGGATGGCCAAACCAGTGTCACATCACATACACAGTCCAATACCCGGTGGATGCAGCCCTCTTCGGATAGGTGTATCCAGTGTTGAACTACAAAAACAAATAAGGGAAGGTGCAAACCCTTGGTGCATTACCCGAGTAAAAAAGGTGTTTATTAAAATAAAAGGCAACTAATAAAATGCATACTCGCAAAAGTGCAGAGGTATACAGCATGTACATGGAAGGATAGCATGAGTGCTTCTAAAACCTCACATAAAGCATGCTGACGCATTTCGGGGGGTACTGGCTACTGCTCTCACACTGTCCGTGGGGAACACAGGGGAGAGTGCAGCAGCATACCTGAAACCGGAAGTGGGGCTCCACTTCTGGTTTGCAGTATTCCGACGGCTTGTAGTCCACAGCCAGCTGACACCCTGATGCTTGCTCTGGTGATTCATGGACACCCAGCACAGTTGGGTCCCCAGTGTTCATGCTTTCTGCAGAGTTTAGCCAGCAACATATTGGAGCAGATAATACCTCCCCAGATGACGTCTACGGACACGAAACGCATCGGGTCCACACCAATTTGAGGCCATTGCATTCTATATGCTGCTATTCTGCTATATGAGCTCAACTTTTAACCAATCTATGTAAGTGTGCTACCTTTTAATAAACCATATTGTGTGCGGTTTTACATCATGTGGAGGCTCTTTTTTATTTCAATGATTCAACTGAAATTCATGTCACATGCCGTGGTGTCGATGTAAGATCCCTTCCTACATCTATAGTTATATGTTCCCTGAGGACTACAAGGATTTGATTATCATGATGATGCATGATTGATGGGGTTTCGGTTATTGGCTGCATATAGTTTACCTGTTTTGGAGTATACATGCATTAACATTATTATGCTCTGGTAAGCACAAAATTTACCCTGGGTGGTGGATGTGCATACCTTCTACCACGTGCACCTATCACCATTTGGGACTGTATATATATTTTCCGGACATATGTCCATATATGGACTTTGATTTATGCATTTTATACACTTTGTTTGATTATATAATTATGTTTTATTAAGGTATCTGAGGTGATTAAGTGTTTTTCATATGCTTATTATATACCCAGTATACGGATATAGTCTCTGACTTTAGTTATAGACTAGTCCAATTTTCACTATATGCACTTTAGCGCTGCACATTGCTACTATATAATTTTACAATTTTTGTCTTATTGTAGTGCTGGCTGCTATTAGGGATGGGCCGAACACCTCCCGGTTCGGTTCGCACCAGTACTTGCGAACAGGCAAAAAATTTGTGCGAACACGCGAACCCTATTAAGATCAATGGGACTTGAATATGAAAAATCAAAAGTGCTAATTTTAAAGGCAAGGTATTGCCATAAAAAAGTATATGGGGACCTGGGTACTACACTAGGGGACATGTATCAATGAAAAAAAAACTTTTTTAAAAACATAGTTTTTTTCAGGAGCAGTGATTTTAACCACTTCCTGCCCGGCCTATAGACAAATGACCGTCGGGCGGGGGTTCAGTTATCCTGACTGGACGTCCATTGACGTCTTTCAGGATAACCCTCGATCGTGCGCCCGCGGAAGCTCTTTAGCACGTAATCAGCCGTGGCCAATCACGGCTGGTCACAGTGTAAACAGGAAGAGCCGTTTATTTTATCGGCTTTTCCTCTACTAGTGTCTGCAGACGTGAGTAGAGGAGAGCCGATCAGCGGCTCTCCTGACAGGGGGGTCTGCGCTTATTGTTTATCAGTGCAGCCCACCTAGGGTCGCCACCCAGAACCACTAGGGAGCCCGTCCAGGGACCACCAGGGAGATTCCACCCAGGACCACCAGGGAGCCGACCAGGGAGCCCACCCTGACCCCCAGGGAGCCCATCCTAGACCACCAGGGAGCCCACCCTAGACCATCAGGTAAGGACTACCCAGGACTACCAGGGAATGAAACCGTACAGTGCAATCTGTCTTTGCTGCCCACCAATGCCCATCTGTGCCACCTATCAGTGCCTACCAGTGCCACCTATCGGTGCCCACCAGTTTCACCTATCAATGCCCATCAGTGGTGTCTATGAGTGCCCTTCAGTGCCGCTTATCAGTGCCCATCAGTGCTGCATATCAGTGCCACCTATCAGTGCCCGTCAGTGCTGCTTATCAGTGCCGCATATCGGTGCCCATCAGTGCTGCATATAAATGCCTCATCATTAGTGCCTGTCAGTGCCACCTCATCAGTGCCGCCTCATCAGTGCCAATCAGAACTGCCTCATCAGTGCCCGTCAGTGTAGCCTCATCAGTGCCCATCAGTGAAGGATAAAACTTACTTATTTACAAAGTTTTGTGATAGAAACTTTTTTTTTTCAAAATTTTCTGCCTTTTTTATTTGTAGCACAAAAAATAAAAACCGCAGAGGTGATCAAATACCACCAAAAGAAAGCTCTATTTGTGGGAACAAAATGATAAAAATGTTGTTTGGGTACAGCGTTGCATGACCGCGCAATTGTCACTCAAAATGTGACAGAGCTGAAAGCTGAAAATTGGTCTGGGCGGGAAGGGGGTTAAGTGCCTGGTATTGAAGTGGTTTATAATGCTTAAAGTGAAAAAATAAAAATGAAATATTTCTTCAAATATCGTGCCCTGGGGGGTCCCCTTAGTATGCCTATAAAGTGGTGCATCTCTTTGATGTTTAGAACAGTGCCACCGCAAAATGACATTTGTAATGAAAAAATTGTCATTTAAAATCACTCGTGGTTGTAATGTATTGCCGGATCCCGGCAATATAGATAAAGATCACTGAAAAAGCATTGCGTTGGGGGTCCTCCCCCCCGGTCCATACCAGGCCCTTCGGGTTAAAATAAAAAAAAATTGCTTTGGGGTTCCCCCCAAAGTCGGTACCAGGCCCTTCATGTCTGGTATGGATTTTAAGGGGAACCCCGTGCCAAAATCTTTAAAAAAATTTGCATAGGCGTCCCCCCTAAAGTCCATACCAGGCCCTTCAGGTCTGGAATGGATATTAAGGGGAATCCCGTCCCAATTTTTTTTTAAATGGTGTAGAGGTCCCCCTTACACTCCAAACCAGACCCTTATCTGATCATGCAGCCCTGGCATGGCAGGAGTGGGTGGGGACGAGCGAGCAGCCCCCCTGAACCATACCAGGCCACATGCCCTCAACATGGGGAGGATGCTTTGAGGTCGCCCCCAAAGCACCTTGTCCCCATGTTGATGGGGAGAAGGGCCTCATCCCCACAACCCTGGCCGGTGGTTGTCGGGGTCTGCGGGCGGGGGGGCTTATCGGAATCTGGAATCCCCCTTTAATAAGGGGGCCCCCAGATCCCGACCCCCCTCCCTTATGTGAATGGGTATGAGGTACATTGTACCCTTACCCATTCACCAAAAAAGGAATGTAGTGTTACAAAAAACAGTAGACAGTTTTTAACAAGTTCTTTATTGTAAAATAGCTCTGTAAAGTATGCGGGCGGGTCTTACATATGTGTTTGCTTCTGCGCACAAGCTCGGCGGGACGGTGCGCTTTACATTTTTTCTTTATTTTTTCTTATTTATTTTACTTGTTATTTTTTATTTTTACACTGTCTATTTAAAAAAATGGGTCACTTTTATTTCTATTACAAGGAATGTAAACATTCCTTGTAATAGAAAAAAGCATGACAGGACCTCTCAAATATGAGATCTGGGGTCAAAAAGACCTCAGATCTCATATTTACACTAAAATGGAATAAAAAAAAAGAAAAAATGACACTTGCAAAAAAAAATTGTTTCCTTTAAGAGCATGACATGACCCAGTCAAACAGGCGCAGAAAAATTGGGCCTTGACTGTTGGTGGTGGCAGAACATTGTAACCCCTCACAATTACTCTTGTTGGGAGCAGGAACGGACCCTGCTGTTGTAATTTATTTCAAAAATTGTAATGACATGCCCCAGTCAAACAGGCAGGGGCGACCCGTGCATTGTGGGTGCATGGGCACTGCCCCCCTAACACCCCCGCCTTCCCTATCCATGTGCCCGGCCCCTTTCAGGATGCTGGGCGCATGAATTACCATCGTAGGGATGGCGGGGGAGTGTATTTTGAAGCATGTGATTAGAGCCGGAGGCTCTAATAGGCTTCAAAATAGGGTGGGCTCGGGGGGCAGAGCCGTGCATCCCGATCCCACCCAGGTTGTTACAACAGTGAATGAATATTCGCTATTGCAACAGTGATCCTCCTCCCTGCTAATCAGGTAGCAGCTCCTGAGTCCTGATTGGCCAGAGGAGAAGCAACTGTATTAGATGGCCGGGCAGGGGAGAGGAGATCCGGGAGCTCCAGCCGCCGCTAAAGATTCATCTATCTCTGCCTGTCTTCACCTTGTCTGCCTCCGAGTCCTAAGTGTGGGATCAGACAGGACGAGGGCTGAGTGTCTGGGTGGGGGATCTGATGGTGGTGCTGGGAGAGCACGACAACATGGAGAAGTTACAGATCACCGGTCATTTACCTCCTCATCTTCATCAGCCCCCATTGACCATCGGACAATGAATGGGTAGAAAGAAAGGTGCTGGCTGTGTACAGGGGATGGAGGGTGTCTGGATTGACAGACAGGGGAGGGGGTTGTGTTGTCAGTCTGGACATTTGCTTCCATGCTGCTATCAAAGTGAATGCTTTGTCACTGTCACACTGTGTATCCTGGGACTGGGACTCCTCCCCCCATAGTTCTGCTCAGACAAACTTTAACCCCCTCAGATCTGCATGCAAACTACTTCCAGAGCTCTGTGTATACCCTATCTGGTGCTGTGTATACCCCTATCTGGTGCTGTGTATACCATGTTTGGTGCTATGTATACCCCTATCTGGTGCTGTGTATACCCCTATCTGGTGCTATGTATACTCCTATCTGGTACTATGTATACTCCTATCTGGTTCTATGTATACCCCTATCTGGTGCTGTGTATATTGTATCTGGTGCTGTGTATACCCCTATCTGGTGCTGTGTATACACCTATCTGGTGATGCAGGGCTGTATACTCCTGACACAAAGGGTGGAATCTATAAGGGGTGGGGCTTATGAGAAATGGGAGGGGTCAAAAAGGAAGGCAGGGTCTGGCGCCCCCCATCCCAAAATTTCACCAGCCGCCACTGCAAACAGGTGCAGAAAAATTGGGCCTTGAGTGTTGGTGGTGGCAGAACAATATAACCCCTCACAATTACTCTTGTTGGCACAGGAACAGGCCTTGCTGTTGTCATTTATTTCAAAAATTGTAATGACATGCCCCAGGCAAGCAGGTGCAAAAAAATTGGGTCATGAGTGTTAGTGGTGACAGAACACTATAACCCCTCACAATTGCACTTGTTGGGCGCAGGAATGGGCCCTGCTGTTGTAATTTATTTTAAAAATTGTAATGACATGCCCCAGGCAAACAGGTGCAGAAAAATTGGAACTTAGGTGTTGGTGGTGGCAGAACACTGTAACTATACTGTATATATATATATATTCTTATTTTTTACACTGTCTGAACTGACTCTATATACTATACACTGAATGAGCTGTATATATAGTCTACACTGAAGGCAGCATATTATATATATATATATATATATATATATATATATATATATATATATATATATATGTATACAGTACATATATATGCTTATACTGCCTGAAAGGACTCTATATACTATATACTGAATGAGCTGTATATGTAGTCTACACTGAAGGCAGCATATTATATTAATATACTCTATAAAAGGTACATATATATTCTTACACTGCCTGAAATAACTCTATATACTGTAAAGTTTGGGGGACCAGCTAGATCGCAGAACACAGGCTTTGCAATCAAAGGAAGGTTTATTGAACTTAAATAGCTTCACAGCAGCAAAACAACAGAAGTAAATATAAGTCTGACTGACTTGCACAGGTCAGAACTGCTATCGCAGTTAATCAGTCCTTGGGTTTCCTCCAGTGGGTAACCTCCCCTGCTAGCTGGGCTCCAGACAGGACACTGCTATGCACTTTTACAGCTGAAACACCATCCCCTGTTCACCAAAGTCTCCTCTAGACCCCTCCACACCCACCAACTTCCTGTCGCTCTTAAACCTACTTCCTTTGACCAGTGAGTTAACCCTTTTTGTTCCCTTAAAGGGACCACAATCCAAAACAGAGGGGAAATATAGCGTCCTTCTAGGACCCAGCCATGGCATCCTGTACATATCCCCCCCCCCCCCCTCTGCCCCAACGCCAAGGAGGTGGAGGCAACAGTGGAGCTCAAACAATGGACTCGGGAGAGGGCATCTGCATTTTGATGCAGTCTCCCGGGCCTATGCTCCACTAAAAACTTAAATTCCTGGAGTTCCAGGAACCAACGAGTAATCCTGGCATTAGTCCCTTTACCTTGTCTCATCCATGTCAAAGGGGCATGGTCAGAAACCAGCCTGAATCTCCTCCCCAAGAGATAATATCTAAGGGATTCTAGAGCCCACTTAATAACCAGACACTCTCGCTCAACTATAGCGTAATTTTTCTCCGCTGGTGTCAACTTCCTACTGAGGAAGACTACCGGGTGCTCCTCATATGAATACAGAATTTATACAGCGCTGCCAAAATTAGTAGATAAAACGTCCATATAAAGAGAAGATGAAGGAGAAATAGATCCCAACTTCCGTGCGGAAATAAAAGCACTCTTGTGTCACACAAAACCAGCTGTACTATGCTCTTACCACAGAGCGTGTGACCCCCTGAATAAGAGTGGTCAGACACGCTTAATTAATAAAGATGGAATAAACTGCAGGTATCCTTCCAACTCCTGTGCAAACAAATCCTCCACTGTGAGCACCGCAGTATGAAGCAGCTGCCTTCACCCAATAAACACTTCAGGTGTAGTGAGAGGGGTCCTCATAAACCGTCACATGTAAAAAAAGGGACTTTCCATAGTGTAATACTGGTAAAAAAAACTTCCATTTATTAGCTTAAAGGTTAAACTCACATGTCAACGAACAGTAAACAGCGTTCTGTAACATCCACCAGGAACAAAGATGGCCGAAACGGGCCGCGCATGCGCAGTAGCGTGATGAGCGTGTGGGCATATATCCTACCAGTTACCTGCAGTTTATTCCATCTTTATTAATTAAGCGTGCCTGACCACTCTTATTCAGGGGGTCACACGCTCTGTGGTAAGAGCATAGTACAGCTGGTGTTGTGTGACACAAGAGTGATTTTGTTTCCGCACGGAAGTTGGGATCTATTTCTCCTTCATCTTCTCTTTATATGGACGTTTTATCGACTAATTTTGGCAGCGCTGTATAAATTCTGTATTCATATGTTTTCCTGTCCCAGTGTAGGACTGTATGTACAGCAGCTTTCTCTATTCTGATTTATTTCATCTTTCATTGATTGTCAGCGTGGATTTTATTTTATTTTATTAGTACCGGGTGCTCCTCGCCATCGACAACCTGTGACAGAACTGCTCCCAACCCTACATCAGAAGCATCAGTCTGGACAATGAACTCTTTTGAAAAAGTTGGTGCTATCAGGACAGGGTGTTGGCACAGTGCTGATTTAAGCTCCGAAAAAGCCTTTTCAGCATCTGCATTCCACTTAATCATGACCAATTTCCGACCCTTAGTCAGATCGGTCAGTGGGGCTGCCAATGTGGCAAAGTTGGGTACAAACCTCCTGTAGTATCCCACCATTCCCAGGAATGCACGAACCTGCTTTTTTGTGAGGGGACGGGGCCAACTGTGTATAGCCTCTACCTTGCTGACTTGAGGTTTCACCAGCCCTTTGCCTACGATATACCCCAGGTATTTCACCTCCTCCATTCCCAAAGCACATTTTTCAGGGTTTCTTGTAAACCCCTCCTTCCAAAAGGAGTCCAACACAGCCTGGACTTTGGGCAAGTGTGATTCTCAATCTGCTAAAGATGACTATGTCATCCAAATATATGGAGGCATACTCCCGGTGGGGCTGTAAAATCCTATCCATTTAATTAAGTGGAATACCGCGCTAAATCAAATGATACCAGTGATGTGCAAAAAGCTGCGACAAAAAAGTGTATGATAGCTACACCAAGTAAGATTAAAAAAGGGGAAAGAATGTCGCGCTAAAATATCAAAATATTGAAAACCAAGAAAGAACAGGTGGGTCTACTCTCCCTCCCAATAAGTAGTTGGAGAGTGTACCCAGCTGGTGCTGATAATGAAAATTCAAAAAAACACCACCTAAATGATGAACATTTGCATGTACAGATATATCAAAGAGGTATATAAACCTACTGTATCAGTAGAAATCGTCTAACTCTTAGTGTGAACGGGTTTCAGGTCCGACACAACCTGAGGAAAACCTTCCTCCCCAAATGTTCTTTGGGACTTTTTACACGAAACCCTTACCTCCTCCACTTTATGGACCCCATATAGCATCCGTTTCCCGACCACTTTGGA
>BLSH010462877.1:251574-281629 GCA_018402905.1 Glandirana rugosa | reverse complement strand
TTTTAAGTTTTTTTGTGGTGGATTTACTACTTGTATACGTACATGTCTATATAGTTTGAATATTTCAATTTAGTTATTCGTTTGTTATGAATATTCACTTGCTTATTTAACTTTGTTACAATTTCACGTAGTTCTTTAATTAGTTTTTCACAGAGATTAATTAACTCAGGAGGTTTAGTATTAGGTGCACTCCTACAAAGTCTTCTTTACTATATGTATTTAGTAGTCTTCACGTTGAACTTACAGGTGGTGGTGGAAGTTATCTGTGGCGTCCACTATTCTCATTCCATTATGGGAATGGTCTACTACACTGGGGGATAGAGATCACTCCAGTTTTTCCGGACGTCTATATTGGGAGACGCCCCATATACCACAAACCATCGGATAAATTTTTAAGTACGGTATCACACTATGTGGATCTTTTGCTTCATTTTATAACACCGGGCAATGCACTGAGGGAACAGCGTGAGACCAGAGGGTAAACCCGGGATCGCGTGACCGGAGTGAAGGCTACCAAACACCATATACCCCGCAGAGGGTTATATCTGCAGGCCTTTTTGACCTCACTAGAGATAGGGGGTCACATCATCTGGTAAGGGTATTACCTTACTCTTATCACCTGCGGTGTCTATTGAAGGTGGTGGTGGACATTCAAGTTGCACTTCTGATGATTTATGTATATCATTTCTTCTGAAACATCCTCACGTGGATTATGATTTGGAGGACTCAATTAATTAGAGACACTTTTTGATTAATTTCTTGATGCACTTTAACATTGTTTCAATTTATTCGTTCACTTATAAGTATTGTTTGCTTATTGATTTAACTTTATAAGTTTGATATATCTGTACATGCATATGTTCATCATTTAGGTGGTGTTTTTTTGAATTTTCATTATCAGCACCAGCTGGGTACACTCTCCAACTATCTATTGGGAGGGAGAGTAGACCCACCTGTTCTTTCTTGGTTTTCAATATTTTGATATTTTAGCGCGACATTCTTTCCCCTTTTTTAAATCCTATCCATTGCTCGCTGGAACGTGGCTGGAGCAGTTTGTAGTCCAAAAGGCATTCTTTTGTACTGAAAACTCCCCTCTGGGGTAGAAAATGCAGTTCTCTAGCAGCATTAGTCAACGGGATTTGCCAATATCCCTTAGTAAGGTCTAAGGTAGTGATATACCTGGCTGGACCTAGTCTCTCAATAAGCTCATCTACCCGGGGCATGGGGTAGGCATCAAACCTTGAAACTTCACTAAGTTTCCGGAAATCATTGGGCTTTGGTACCAACACAGCCGGGCTCGACCACTCACTCCGCGATTCTTCAATAATCCCCAGGTCCAAGATCCTCTTCACTTCCTCTGAAATGGCCTTCTTTTGAGCCTCTGGGATACGGTAAGGCCGGACAAAAACCTTGACTCCTGGTTCCGTAATAATATCGTGCTCTACGATATTAGTTAGACCTGGCAAGTCTGAAAATTTTTCTTTATTTCTGTGCAAGAACTCCTTGGCTTGCTGACTTTGGATTTTAGACAGGGTATTTGCTACTTGGACACACTCCACACCAACCTGAGGCTTGAGTCTTTCACCAGCCAGGGAGGTCACTGGTTCCCTGTCCTTCCAGGGCTTTAACAAGTTCATGTGATATATCTGATACGGTTTCCTCTTGCCTGGCTGGTGGACTCAATAATTTACCTCCCCCATTTTTTTCACTACTTCAAAGGGACCTTGCCATCTGGCCAAGAATTTACTTTCCACAGTGGGGATCAACACTGCTACTTGATCCCCTATTTGGAAGTGTCTTAATTTAGTGGCTCTGTTATAGACCCGTCGTTGAGCCTCCTGGGCATTTTGCATATGTTCCTTGACCAGTGACATCACGGTTAGGATCCTTTCCTGCATTTGGGAGACATATTCAAGTACACTCTTATGCTGAACAGGCTCACTTTCTCATTCCTTCTTTACTTCTTTAACAAAGTCAAGTAGTCCACGAGGTCTCCATCCATACACCAACTCAAAAGGCAAAAACCCTGTGGAGGCCTGGGGCACTTCCCGGATAGCAAACAGGAGAGCTGGTAGCAGGCAGTCCCAGTCTTTCCCATCTCTTTGTACCACTCTCTTGAGCATGGACTTAAGAGTCTTATTAAAGCGTTCTACCAAACCGTCCGTTTGGGGATGGTAGACTGATGTGCGCAGCTGTTTAATCCGGAACAGCTTACACACATTGGCCATAACCATCGACATGAAAGGAGTGTCCTGGTCTGTGAGTATTTCCTTAGGAAAACCAGTCCATGTGAACAACTGGAATAACTCCCGGGCTATCGCCGCAGGGGTAGTGCCTCAGGATATCGGGTGGCATAGTCGAGGATCACCAGTATGTAGGAGTGACCTCGAGCAGATTTTAACAAGGGACCCACTATATCCATTGCTATCCTTTCGAATGGGACCTCAATTATAGGCAGGGGGACCAAAGGGCTAAGGAAGTGAGTAACCAGAGTGGTTAACTGACAGGTGGGACAAGAGGCACAGTATTTCTTTACCTCTGCTTTCAGACCGGGCCAGTAAAGCCGATCGGTGATCCGTGCTTCCGTCTTCTCATTTCCCAGGTGTCCCCCTAACACATCGTTATGGGCCAGGTCTAGAACCTTTCGTCTATACTGTTGGGGTACCAACAGTTGCTCTACCACACTTTCTCTTACTTTGTTAACCCGATAAAGCAATTCATCACATACGGCAAAGTGTGGCCATCGCTCATTCGCACCTGGCTCTTGGGGAACCCCATTTACCACAACAGCCTGTTCCTGTGCCTGGGTCAAATTGGGGTCCTGCATCTGGGCTGTACCAAATGCCCCCTGGGGAACATCCAACTCCGGTAGGGCAGGGGTAGAGGCTACTTCCTCATCCTCTTCCCCCAGCATTACCTGAAGTGGAAAAGCCCCCCCGCAGTGTTTCTGTAGGTCTGGGAACCACATATTTTGGCATCCTTAACAGTATCCATATTACTTTTATCATTAACCACATCATTAGCATTTTCATCCTCATTAATAGTATTTGGCAGTTCAGGGTTATTCCTCTCAACAGCAGGAAGAGAGGGACTAGGTTCTCCCCAGTCTCTGGGCTGTTCGTGTAGTTCTTCTTGGAACAAAAGGATATCCTGAGGGACCAGCTAAGCAAGTGCCATCATCTCTAATATATAGATACATACAAAAAAGAACCCTCTAGATTGGGACTTTTTGAAGGCACAAAACAGACATTGTGATATATAAAACCATGTATTTTTATTGCAAAATTCTTAAAAAAGTATAAATAGAAAAAAGAGAGAAAACACCTGATATATGCAGGTTTTACAGTACACAGAACAAGAATGTTTTTCACATATTCCATGTACAAAACCATGTACAAAAAAGGTACATTATCCTGCCCTAGGGGACATGTATCAATGAAAAAAAAAAGTTTTTAAATTGATTGTTTTTTCAGGAGCAGTGATTTTAATAATGCTTAAAGTGAAAAAAAATATATGAAAAATTCCTTTAAATATTGTGTCTGGGGGGTGTCCTTAGTCTGTTTGTAAAAGGGCGCATCTCTGTGAGGTGTAGAACATAGTCAGAGCAAAATTACATTTCCATAGGAAATAGGTTCCCAGCAATATACAAAAAAGAAAGAAAAAAAAAAATTTGCTGAAAAAAAGTTAAAATTTTTTTTAAAAAAAAATTGACGTGGGGTTACCCCTAAAATCCCAGTGCCAGAACACTGTAACCCCTTGCAGTTACTCTTGTTGGACAGAGGAACTGGGCCTGATGTTGTAAATTATTTTAACCACTTAGGCCCCGAAGCCCTTTTTTACACTTGTTGTTTACAAGTTAAAATAATTTTTTTTGCTAGAAAATTACTTAGAACCCCCAAACATTATATATTTTTTTCAAACACCCTAGAGAATAAAATGGCGTTTGTTGCAATACTATTTGTCACATGGTATTTGTGCACTGGTCTCCTTTAAGTGCAATTTTTTAGTAAAAAATTCCCTTTTTTGAGTTAAAAAATAAGACAACAGTAAATTTATCCCAATTTTTTGGTATATTGTGAAAGAGGATGTTACGCCGAGTAAATAGATACCATACATGTTCCGTTTAAAAATTGCACAGACTTGCGGAATGGCGACAAACTCCGGTACTTAAAAATTTCCATAGGCGACGCTTTAAAAATTTTTACCGGTTACCAGGTTACAGCTGCAGAGGAGGTCTTTTGCTAGAATTACTGCTCACACTTTGGCGATCGCGACGATACCTCACATGTGTGGTTAGAACACAGTTTTCATATGCGTGACTTACGTATGTGTCTTCTTTGCTGCGCAAGCTCTCCTCGTGGTTATGGTGGCGCTTTAAATTTTTTTTTTTTACATTTTTTTATTTATTTTATTTTATTTAACACTGGTTTTTTTATTTAACACTGTTTGTTTAAAAAAACAAACAATCTGATCACTTTTATTGCTATCACAAGGAATGTAAACATCCCTTGTGATAGTAGTATATGGTGACAGGTACTTTTTATGGAGGAATGGGGAGTCTAAAAGACCCCCCATCCCTCCTTTGCACTTCACAGTATTCAGATCACCAAAAACGGCGATTCTGAATACTGTAATTTTTTTAAAACCGGCGCCGTTTGCCGCCGAGTAAACCAGAAGTGACGTTGCTTCCGGAAATGTACACAGGAGTCCCGATTTAAGCCAATTCCGGCTTCCACAGTGTCACATTGGAGCTCCGGTCTCCTGGTGGGACGGGAGACCGGAGAAGAGCGGCGGACGGTGGTGGGAGGGGGGGCGGCCCTTCCCTGGGATAAAGACTGAGCGGCTTCCGAGCCGGATCTGCCATTATCACCAGATAGCTGGCCGCCTGCTCGAAAAAACGGTACCGGGGTATAGCCTGTAGCTGCAGGCTATACTCTGATACATCCACTTAAAGCTGCCTCCGTTTATAAACGGCGATTCGCGTTAAGTGAGTGAAAGCAAATTCCAGAAAGCCGCACTACAAAATGCTTCTTTATTGCAGATAAAAGTCCATACAGTACAAAAATAGAGCAGAAAATTTTTAACTATGAGTAAGCGCTCGTGAGAAGGGCGTAAAATGCGTTAGCTTTTTCTGCTCTATTTTTATACTGTATGGACTTTTATCTGCAATAAAGAAGAATTTTTGGAGTGTGGCTTTCTGGAATTTGCTTTCACTCATCTACGGTCTGTACACCGAGCCAGCACCCGCGGGAACACAGGTGTTTGTTTAGGATTTCTTCCTCTGCAGCGGGTTTTCCATTTATCTACAGATTTCTGTTAAGTGGTTAAAAATTGTGATAACATGCCCCAGTCAAACGGGTGGTGAAAAATTGGGCCTTGGGTATTGTCGGTGTCAGAACACTGTAACCCCTTGCAGTTACTTTTGTTGGGCGCAGGAACGGGCCCTGTTGTTGTAAATTAGTGTAACCACTTAACGCGAATCAATGTTTATAAACGGTGGCTGCTTTAAGTGGAAGTATCGGGGTATAGTCTGCAGCTACAGGCTATACCCTGGTACCATTTTTTAGAGTAGGCGGCCGGCTATCCATTGGTAACAGCCGATCTGGCTCGGGAGCCACTCGGTCGTTATCCCAGGCAGTGGGAGGGGACATCCTCCCCTCCCGCCACTGTCCGCCACTCTTCTCTGGCCTCCCGTCCCACTGGGAGGCCAAAGCTCCGATCCGGCACATCCGCCGGCTGAGTGGAGTCCCTGTGGAAGCCGGAATTGGTTTCGATCGGGACTCCTTCGTACATTTCCGGAAGCAACGTTACAACGTCACTTCCGGTTCACTCCGGAACATCACCGGTTTTAAAAAAGTGACAGTATTCAGAATCGCCATTTTTGGCGATCTGAAGACTGTGAAGTGTAAAGAAGGGATGGGGGGTCTATCAAACCGTCCGTTTGGGGATGGTAGACTGATGTGCGCAGCTGTTTAATCCGGAACAGCTTACACACATCGGCCTTACTATCACAAGGGATGTTTACATTCCTTGTGATAGCAATAAATGTGATCAGATTTTTTTTTAAAGCAACAGTGTTAAAAGAAAAAATAAAATAAAATAAATAATAAATAAATAAATGTTTTAAAGCACCACTGTCCCCGCAAGCTCGTGCAGCAAAGAAAAAGCATATACACGTTGCGCCTGCATATGAAAACATGTTCAAACACACATGTGAGATATCGCCGCGATCGCCAGAGTGTGAGCAATAATTCTAGCAAAAGACCTCCTCTGCACCTCTAACCTGGTAACCGTTAAATGTTAAAGCTTCGCCTATGGAGATTTTTAAGTACCAGAGTTAGTCTTCATTTCGCAAGTGTGGGCAATTTCCAACCGTAACATGAATGGTATCTATTTACTCTGTGTTGCATCCTCTTTCACAGTATACAAAAAATCGGGCTAACTTTACTGTTGTCTTATTTTTTTAACTAAAAAAAAAGATTTTTTTTTTTAACTTGTAAATAGAGTTGAGCGAACCCGAAATATAAAGTTTGGGTTTGTACCGGACTTTGGGGTGTATGTGTCCCAAACCCGAACATTTTTTAAAAAGTCCGGGTTCGGGGTATTTTTTTTCCGCCTGTTGAATAGCTGCAGGGCAGGCAATCAACAAGCGTTTCACTCGTTTGCTTGTTTGGCATGGCTGTGATTGGCCAGTGCATCATGTGACCCCAGTCTCTATATAAGCTGGAGTCACGTAGCCAGCACTGCATTTCACACCATTCATCTCATACTAGTGTAGGTAGGGAGAGGATGCTGCTGCTGGTTCGAGGGAAAGACTAGCGTTCTACAATCACCTCTTACTTAGTATAGGGAGAGGTTCCTGCAGCTGGTGTGAGGGATAGATTAGCGTTCTAAAATCATCTCATACTGGTATAGGGAGAGGTTCCTGCTCCTGTTGTGAGGGACAGACTAGCGTTCTAATATCATCTAATACTAATATAGGGAGAGGATCCTGCCACTGGTGTGAGGGATAGATTATTGTTCTAAAATCATCTCAAACTAGTATAGGGAGAGGTTCCTACTGCTGGTGTGAGGGATAGATTAGCGTTCTAAAATCATCTCATACTAGTAAAGGGTGAGGTTCCTGCTGCTGGTGTGAGGGATAGATTAGCGTTCTAAAATCATCTCATACTGGTATAGGGAGAGGTTCCTGCTGCTGGTGTGAGGGACAGATTAGCGTTCTAAAATCATCTCATACTGGTGTAGGGAGAGGTTCCTGCCACTGGTTTGAGGGATAGATTAGCTTTCTAAAATCATCTCATACTAGTATAGGGAGAGGTTCCTGCTGCTGGTGTGAGGGATAGATTAGCGTTCTAAAATCAACTCATATTGGTATAGGGAGGGGTTCCTGCTCCTGTTGTGAGGGACAGATTAGCTTTCTAAAATGATCTCATACCGGTATAGGGAGAGGTTCCTGCCGCTGGTGTGAGGGATAGATTAGCGTTCTAAAATCATCTCATACTGGTATAGGGAGAGGTTCCTGCTGCTGATGTGAGGGACGGATTAGTGTTTTAAAATCATATCATACTGGTATAGGGAGAGGTTCCTGCTGCTGGTGTGAGGGACAGATTAGCGTTCTAAAATCATCTCATACTGGTATAGGGAGAGGTTCCTGCTGCTGGTGTGAGGGACAGATTAGCATTCTAAAATCATCTCATAATGGTATAGGGAGAGGTTCCTGCTGCTTGTGTGAGGGATAGATTAGCATTCTAAAATCATCTCATACTGGTGTAGGGAGAGGTTCCTGCTGCTGGTGTGAGGGACAGATTAGAGTTCTAAAATCATCTCATACTGGTATAGGGAGAGGTTCCTGCTGCTGGTGTGAGGGACAGATTAGCGTTCTAAAATCATCTCATACTGGTATAGGGAGAGGTTCCTGCTGCTAGTGTGAGGGATAGATTAGCGTTCTAAAATCATCTCATACTGGTATAGGGAAAGGTTCCTGCTCCTGTTGTGAGGGACAGATTAGGGTTCTAAAATCATCACATACTGGTGTAGGGAGAGGTTCCTACTGCTGGTCTGAGGGACAGATTAGCATTCTAAAATCATCTCATACTGGTATAGGGAGAGGTTCCTGCTGCTGGTGTAAGGGATAGATTAGCGCTCTAAAATCATCTCATACTGGTATAGGGAGAGGTTCCTAATGCTGGTGTAAGGGATAGATTAGCGTTCTAAAGTCATCTCATACTGGTATAGGGAGAGGTTCCTGCTCCTGTTGTGAGGGACAGATTAGCATTCTAAAATCATCTCATACTGGTATAGGGAGAGGTTCCTGTTGTTTGTGTGAGGGATAGATTAGCGTTCTAAAATCATTTCATACTGGTGTAGTGAGAGGTTCCTGCTGCTGGTGTGAGAGACAGATTAGCATTCTAAAATCATCTCATACTGGTGTAGGGAGAGGTTCCTACTGCTGGTCTGAGGGACAGATTAGCGTTCTAAAATCATCTCATACTGATATAGGGAGAGGTTCCTGCTGCTGGTGTGAGGGATAGATTTGCGTTCTAAAATCATTTCATACTGGTGTAGGGAGAGGTTCCTGCTGCTGGTGTGAGGGACAGATTAGCGTTCTAAAATAATCTCATAGTGGTATAGGGAGAGGTTCCTGCTGCTGGTGTGAGGGATAGATTAGCGTTCTAAAATCATCTCATACCGGTATAAGGAGAGGACCCTGCTGCTGGTGTGAGGGATAGATTAGCGTTTTAAAATCATCTCATACTGGTATAGGGAGAGGTTCCTGCACTGGTGTGAGGGATAGATTAGCTTTCTAAAATCATCTCATACTGGTATAGGGAGAGGTTCCTGCTCCTGTTGTGACGGACAGATTAGGGTTCTAAAATCATCTCATACTGGTGTAGCGAGAGGTTCCTGCTGCTGGTGTGAGGGACCGATTAGAGTTCAAAAATCATATCATACTGGTATAGGGAGAGATTCCTGCTGCTGGTGTGAGGGACAGATTAGCGTTCTAAAATCATCTCATACTGGTGTACAGAGAGGTTCCTGCTGCTGGTGTGAGGGACAGATTAGCGTTCTAAAATCATCTCATACTGGTGTACAGAGAGCTTCCTGCTGCTGGTGTGAGGGAAAGATTAGCATTCTAAAATCATCTCATACTGGTATAAGGAGAGGTTCATGCTGCTGGTGTGAGGGATAGATTAGCGTTCTAAACTCATCTCATACTATTATAGGGAGAGGTTTCCGGCTGCTGGTGTGAGGGATAGATTATCGTGCTAAAATCATCTCATACTAGTATAGGGAGGAGTTCCTACTGCTGGTGTAAGGGATAGATTAGCGTTCTAAAATCATCTCATACTGGTATAGGGAGAGGTTCCTGCTGTTGGTGTGAGGGGTAGATTAGCGTTTTAATATAATCTCATACTGGTATAGAGAGAGGTTCCTGCTCCTGTTGAGAGGGACAGATTAGCGTTCTAAAATCATCTCATACTGGTGTAGGGAGAAGTTCCTGCTGCTGGTGTGAGGGACAGATTAGTGTTCTAAAATCATCTCATACTGGTGTAGGGAGAGGTTCCTGCTGCTGGTGTGAGGGACAGATTAGCGTTCAAAAATCATATCATACTGGTATAGGGAGAGGTTCCTGCTGCTGGTTTGAGGGATAGATCAGCTTTCTAAAATCATCTCATACTGGTGTACAGAGAGGTTCCTGCTGCTGGTGTGAGGGACAGATTAGCGTTCTAAAATCATCTCATACTATTATAGGGAGAGGTTCCAGCTGCTGGTGTGAGGGATAGATTATCGTGCTAAAATCATCTCATACTAGTATAGTTAGAAGTTCCTACTGCTGGTGTGAGGGTTAGATTAGCGTTCTAAAATCATCTCATACTGGTATAGGGAGAGGTTCCTGCCGCTGGTGTGAGGGATAGATTAGCGTTTTAAAATCATCTCATACTGGTATAGGGAGAGGTTCCTGCTGATGGTGTGAGGGACAGATTAGCTTTCTAAAATCATCTCATACTGGTATAGGGAGAGGTTCCTGCTGCTGGTGTGAGGGATAGATTTGCGTTCTAAAATCATTTCATAGCGTGACCGGATGTCTGAGTGAGTGGACGTGCGTGTGGCGGCTCCCGTCCTAGGCTCCACGGCATCCAGACAGCGAGGCTCCATAGCTCCAGATGAAGCTAAGAGGCTGGGAGAGAGGCGGTTCGCTTGCTCGCTCAAGCGGCCCATAATAGTGTCGGAGGTGCGGGAGAGTGGAGAGCGGAGAGCGGCGGTTTCCAGTCTGACGGAAACCATCTGGACGAGTCTCTTAGCCTCCCGGGAGCCAGCAGATGCTGGCAGCTTGCACACAGACGAGACAGTGAGGTAAAGGGGAGGAGGGAGGAGGGAGAGAGAGGGGGAAAGGGTCGCTGCAGACACGAAGATGTAACAATCCAGAGTCGAGGCTGCCTGAGACCCCTCCTCTCTCCATAGAGACTGGCAGGATATATGGCAATTTAAGAGGTATAATTATAGCTGGACGGCTCAGAACGCTGCTTAATCCTGCCTTGACGGTACAGTAAAAGAGGGAAAAAAAAAATCCACTGGAGCCGTGAGTATTCGGGCTAGAAACTTTTCAATGTTTGTAACATTCAAGTGTTTGTGTCCATTGAACTGTATCCTGACCCTTCAATTCCTGTTCAAATACCTGCTAAAAAGCCTTTACTCTTTTATGCTTACTACTGCTTACACCAGGCTAAGCTGCAAGAACATTGCATTATACAGGCATACCTGAACCTTATATGGGCCAGGGTAATAAGGTATATATCTTGAAGTCTGGAGGCAGACAAGCTTAAACATCAGTGGCACCTTTTGAATCTGCATGAAGTAGGGGAACTAATAGGCCCAGCATAGAGACAGGCGATAGGGGGTGGAGCACTATCAGGAGCCTGGCTGTTTGTGTCCTCTTGCCTGTTACTTTCTCTTCTCTCCCTAGAGCCTGGCCCTTACTTGGCAACCTCCCAGCTTTATAGCACATTTAAGGGGCTCAAATAGCACCTCTGGGAGCCTTTTTTTTTTTTTTCTCCCCTTGTTCTCCCTCTTTCCCGGCTCCATCTGTCCTTGGCCGTTGAGCTGGTGCCTACAGAGGGAGCAGGGTTATCTCGCGAAAGTACTCATTTGGAAAAACAATAGGCAGCGAACAGAATGGTAAAAAAGAAGGGAGATGAGGCGGCCTCACAAGAACCAGGCAGCTTACAAAAAATGGCTAAAGACAAGACAAAAGTTGCCCCGTCAACAGCAGCCAAATTAGAAAAATTCTCCCACACCCCCACGGGGTCGCCAGCTAAGGGGGGGCAACCATCCCAGACGAAGACGCAGAAAAACACCGGGTCTGGCAGGTTGAGCCAGGCCCAGTCAACAGTAGATCAGGGCATGGACCCCAGTGGGAACGGCGCCTGTGGAGGGGTAGACCCTGTATTGTCTACCAGTTCAACTGTATCTTCTCCCATGGAGCCCTCATTATTGGAAGTGTTGCAAGCCGTTAATATGTGTAAAACATCTATATGTGAGCTCTCAGAACAAACAAAAGGTATTAGAGAAGAAATATCTCACATTCGCCACGATATTCAACAGATACATGAAAGGACGGCAGCGGTGGAGGAGAGGGTCAGTGCACTGGAGGATGATTACAATCTCTCAAAAGAGCTACTTCGAGATTTAGAAGAAAAGGTGAAAAAATGTACCTCCAAAATGGATGATATGGAGAACAGGCTCCGGAGAGACAATGTGAGAATAATCGGCCTACCGGAGCAAAGTGAGGGGGCAAACCCCGTGGGATTTTTGGAGGAGTGGCTTAAAGAGACTCTGGGGGAAAATATACTATCCCCCCACTTTTTTATAGAGAGAGCACATAGGGTGCCATCCCATCAACTACAGCCAGGAAGTCATCCATGACCATTCTTAGCAAAGGTTTCCAACTTCAGGGACAGGTCTATTATTCTCCAAAAAGCCAGAGAAAAGGGGGACATCTTTCACAAGGGGGCAAGAGTCTCTATATATCCAGACTTCTCTCCGGATCTTCAGAGGCAAAGAGCCAGGTTCACGGAAGTGAAGCGGGCCCTATTCCAATTGAGGTTCAAATATGTCCTATTATACCCTGCTCGTTTAAGGATTACCACAGCTGGGGGTGCGCAATTTTTTGATTCACCGGAGAGCGCTCGGAGATGGGTGGAAGAAAACGGAGAGAAATTACGGACGGTTCAAGAGGGCTAGTGGAACCTAGGGAGATTAGGGAAACAAGAGAATATAACAAAAGTTAGAAAACAAGGATAAAGGATCATTGTTAGATATAGGCCTTGACCGTTTTTGGTACTCCGCTGCACTGTTATCATGGTCCGACCCAGCCGCTTGTTTGTTTTCGGGTCTTGCGGGGTCTCCTCGCTGCTGGGGTTTTTTTTTCTTTTCTTTTTTTATCCTTTGGAGGGGGGCCAGGACGGAATGCCGCAAAAGGGAAATAGGAGCGTCAGTGTGAGCAGTTTGGAGGGGAGAGTAAGAGGGGGGGGAGGAGGGATGGTGAGAGAGATTGTAGATGGCTCACACTGGAGATGGCAGGTCACAAGCAAAGCCCTCAAGGGCAACCTGTTTAGGTTAAGAGATGGGAGGGAGGGGGGGTTTGGTGTAAGGGGTGAGATTGATGAATGTGAGGGTGAATGTTTGAAGCCTGGATCCGGGGCCTGTGTCACAGAAAGGTTTATTAAGCGTTTGTTTAGGGTAAAAAGATTTATGGGGGAAAAAAACAAAAAAAACAAAAAAAAAAAACACATTCACTCACGATTTTCACACTTGGTTGATTATCGGCACACGGGAATGGTATGGTGTAGAAGAGGGGATGTATTCACCCCACCTAAAAGGGGCGGTTTCACTTCTGATGATATTAGATACAGGGGGATGGATGCACAAAACACGTTTCAACATTTGGAAAAATTAACTGCACAAGACGATTACAATTATAGAAGATTTGGTTTACACAATGATTACATTTGCAGGGGTTGGTGATTGTGGCGATTTATTTCTCTATTCTCCTAGATGAGGGGAACAGTATTAAAATAGCATCGTGGAATGTCAGGGGGCTAGGTAACCCGTTAAAAAGATCTGCCGTGCTCTCGTTTCTGTATGGTTGCCAGGTGGACGTACTGTGCCTGCAGGAGACACACTTCATCAAGGGATCTATCCCCTATAGTGGGGTCAAGGGATTTCAGACCCAGTACCACTCGACTCATTCCACCTACTCTAGGGGGGTGAGCGTGTTGGTGAGGGATGGGATATTGTTTTCCTGCAGGCGCAGTAGAGTCGATAGGTATGGCAGGTATATTTTGTTACACTGTGTGATGGGAGGTACAGAATTGATTCTTGCAAATATATATATCCCACCGCCATTTAGTGTAAATGTCTTAAATGAAGTTTTGGAGTTCACTTTGAACTTCCCTAATGTTCCAGCTATGATAGTGGGGGATTTGAATGCAGTCACAGATGAGGGCAAGGATAGACTTCCAGCAAGGCCTAATATCAATCGGCAGGCAATAGGTAAATTCCCTCAGTTCCTGGAGGAGGTGGGGTGGGTGGAGGCTTGGAGATTTCGGAACCCTGAGGCTAGACAATTCTCCTGTCAGTCGGCGGCACACGCCACCCTCTCCAGGATTGACTTGGTCCTGGGGAATGAGCAGGCTTTACGCATAATTAATAATATTTTGTATACGCCGAGGGGCCTGTCGGACCACTCGGCATTGGTGTTCTCAATAGAGTTGGAGGGCCAGCTGGCCAAAAGGAATTGGAGATTTGCTCCACACTGGCTGGAGCTATTGGGGGAGCCTGAAACAAATCTTAAAGCACTAGAGGAATTCATAGCGATTAATAAAGATTCTGCGCCAGGGGAAATAGCCTGGGATGCACTGAAAGCGTTCCTGCGGGGATTGTTAATACAGCAGATAGCCAGGATTAAAGGTGAATCGAAGAGATGGGAGGCGACAGTTAAGGAAGAAGTGGACAGAGCCGAGGAACAATATATTTTAAATCCAACTAACAACAATTATAAATGCCTATTAGCTCGGCAACAGAGTTATAGAGCGGCGCTGCTTAAAAAAGAGGAAAATAAGAGGCTCACGGGGAGATTAAAATCATATGTGGAAGGAGAGAGCGTTGGAAGAACATTGGCCTCCCTGATTAGAACTAATTCATCTTCCAATACAGTGCTGGCAATAAGGCTACCAGGGGGGGGAATTACATCACATCCTAAGGAAATAGCAGGGGAGTTCAGAGGATATTACGAAAAACTTTATCAAGCTCAAGACAGGGAGCAGGAGGGGAGGATGGAGGAATTTTTTAGAAATGTGAGGCTCCCCAGCCTCACAGATGAGGAAAAGCAGGAGTTGGAAGCCCTGTTAACACTGGAAGAGATACAGAAAGCAGTAGGGGAGATGGCAGGTCAAAAATCCCCAGGGCCAGATGGGCTCCCGATTGAGATTTATAGGCGATTTGGAAGCATTCTGCTCCCAGAACTCCTGAGGGTAGCACAAGAGGCCATCAGAAACGGGAGACTTCCCTCCTCAATGAGAGAGGCAACAATCATAGTTTTACCAAAAGAAGGCAAAGATCCGCTGGATACTGCCTCATATAGACCAATATCACTCCTATGCTCGGACACCAAGATCCTGGCAAAAGTGCTGGCTGGTAGAGTGAAGAAAGTCATCCAGAGGCTCGTTCACCCGGATCAGTCAGGATTTATTCCCCATCGATCAACTAGCATCAACATTAGAAGGGTATTCCTGAACCTACAGATTAAGACAAAAAACCCGGGGGCTAGAGCCATTAGATCTCTGGACGCGATTAAAGCGTTCGATAGCCTGGACTGGGGATATATTGGACAGGTCCTGGAGGAGTTTGGGTTCGGCCCTATTTTTAGAAATTGGATCAGAGTACTATATAAAAATCTAAAGGCCAGTGTCCAAGTTAACGGAGTGGGCTCCGAGGGGTTTCGGCTGGAGAGGGGGACAAGACAGGGGTGCCCCTTATCTCCCCTGCTCTTCGCCCTTGCGATCGAGCCCCTGGCATCGGCAGTAAGAACTGCAAGGGACCTGACGGGATTTCAGAGATCCTATGGAGAAGAAAGGATAGCTCTCTATGCAGATGATATATTATTGTTCTTGGGGGACTCTCAGACCTCACTAGCCTCAGCAATTCGTCTTGTAGAGGATTTTGGATCCTTCTCTGGACTGAGGATAAACTGGGAAAAATCCGTGTTGATGCCAGTTGATCCCCTGACTGTTCCACTCCCAAAGCTTGCCGCTAGAATGGAGATAGCAGATAAACTGAAATATCTTGGGATAGTTTTCACAGGGGACCCGGTATGGCTTTATGGAAAATAACATGCTCCCTCTGTTAAATAATTGGAAAAACAAAGGGGAAATCTGGAACCATCTTCCCTTATCATTAAGTGGAAGATGTAACCTGATTCGGATGATATGGCTACCACAGTTGCTATATATTCTACATAACGCCCCAATTTGGATCCATAAATATTGGTTCTGTAGAATCGACACTTTATTTAGAAAGTTGATCTGGAAAGGGCGGACTCCCAGGATCCGGCTGAAAACCCTTCAACTTCAAATAACGGAGGGGGGGTTAGATCTTCCCCATCCAGGGAGATACTATCAGGCAGCACAACTACAGCATCTGTCGGGATGCGGGAAGAGAGAGGGGATAGATGGGAACAGCCGATTGATGTTGGAATGTACCCCGCATGAAACGATAATAGAGGCACTAGAGGCAAGGTCCTTCAGTCCAGAGACACCCACGTTGAAAATGGTCACCAAAATATGGAGTCAGGTTAAGAAGCAGATGGGCTATAGTGGAATCTTAGACAACACCCCGTTATGGGACAATAATCAGCTACAGGAACTTCGAGAGATTGGAACGATAGGGGAATGAAAAAACCTGGGCATTAAGTATGTAGCACAGCTATACTCTGGGGGACATATGAAACCATTTTCAGAGTTAAGAGAGGAATTTGGGATTGCAAAGCACTCCTTCTATAGATACCTCCAGATTAGGCACGGGATGATCAAACAGTTTACAAATGTACAGGTGGAAGTGGTCGATATGCCCATTCTGAGTGCAGTGTCGGGGGCGGGCAGTAGCAAAGGCCTGATCTCGAGACTGTACGGAAGTCTGGGAAAGGGATCGGGAGGACGAGAGGGAACCCTTCAGCTAAAAGCTAGGTGGGAGGAGGACGTGGGCCCCCTGACGCATGAACAGTGGGGAGAAGTATTGAAAGCATGCCCCCAGGCCTCGATGGCCCCTTCGCAGAGGGCCTCCCAACTGTTCATGCTTCACAGGGTATACTATACTCCTCAAAAGCTCTATAGATTTGGAACTAGACAGGATGATAAGTGCCCCAGATGTCAGCAAACGGGGGATCTCCTGCACATGTTGTGGAGATGCCCGAAGCTATATAGATATTGGGAAAGGGTAGTGCAAACCATCAATTCAACGTTTAGAACTAAAGTGAAACTAGAAGCCAAACAATGTATATTAAGCGCAGTGGAAGACTCGACTGTGGCAATAGTGTTCAATTGCCTATTTCAAGCAAGGAGACTGATTGCACAAAAATGGCAGGCGACAACTCCCCCAACACAAGAAGAATGGGAAAGAATGATGGATGAAACACTGTGGAAGGAAAGGGGTATTCACATAAAGAGAGGTCATTTTTCTAAATTTAAGAAAAAATGGGGCCCTTGGTTGGCCAGCAGGGGGAACCCGCCTTAGAGGGAGCCCAGCTGGGAAACCAAGGGTAAATAATCCCTAGGTAGGGGATCCAGGCCAGGAGTCGGTGTGTGAGTAGGTGTATGAATGTGTCGGGAGAATGAGGGGGGGGTAAGGGCAAGAGGGGGGTGGGTGTACGGGGTAGAAATGAAATAATAGGTGTGTTGTAGTAATCCTTCTCCCACCTCCTTCCTGTTGCTCTTTTTGGGTGAAGGTTCTGGTCTTGGTACATTAGTAGAGAGACATTTACTGTTTAAATATTACTATTATGGAATTTAGTCACTTATTATGCAAGCAAAGCAAATTTGTAGAATCTGTAACAAAACGAAAGAAATCAAACAGGGGGTGAAAGGGAAGAGGGACGCAAGTACCACAATGATGTAACCAATGAAGGAAATGTCTAAGACTGATAAGTTATGATTGACTCCTTTGGTGAGGTTATCTGAGTGGAAAAAAAAAAGAAAAAAAAAAGAAAATCATTTCATACTGGTGTAGGGAGAGGTTCCTGCTGCTGGTGTGAGGGACAGATTAGCATTCTAAAATCATCTCATAGTGGTATAGGGAGAGGTTCCTGCTGCTGGTGTGAGGGATAGATTAGCGTTCTAAAATCATCTCATACCGGTATAAGGAGAGGTCCCTGCTGCTGGTGTGAGGGAAAGATTAGCACTTTAAAATCATCTCACACTGGTATAGGGAGAGGTTCCTGCACTGGTGTGAGGGGTAGATTAGCTTTCTAAAATCATCTCATACTGGTATAGGGAGAGGTTCCTGCTCCTGTTGTGACGGACAGATTAGGGTTCTAAAATCATCTCATACTGGTGCAGAGAGAGGTTCCTGCTGCTGGTGTGAGGGAAAGATTAGCGTTCTAAAATCATCTCATACTGGTATAAGGAGAGGTTCCTGCTGCTGGTGTGAGGGATAGATTAGCGTTCTAAAATCATCTCATACTAATATAGGGAGAGGTTCCGGCTGCTGGTGTGAGGGATAATTTATCATGCTAAAATCATCTCATACTAGTATAGGGAGGAGTTCCTACTTCTGGTGTGAGGGTTAGATTAGCGTTCTAAAATCATCTCATACTGGTATAGGGAGAGGTTCCTGCTGCTGGTGTGAGGGGTAGATTAGCGTTTTAATATCATCTCATACTGGTATAGAGAGAGGTTCCTGCTCCTGTTGAGAGGGACAGATTAGCGTTCTAAAATCATCTCATACTGGTGTAGGGAGAGGTTCCTGCTGCTGGTGTGAGGGACAGATTAGCGTTCTAAAATCATCCCTTACTGGTATAGGGAGAGGTTTCTGCTGCTGGTGTGAGGGACAGATTGGTGTTCTAAAATCATCTCATATTGGTATAGGGAGAGGTTCCTGCTGCTGGTGTGAGGGATAGATTAGTGTTCTAAAATCATCTAATACTGGTGTAGGGAGAAGTTCCTGCTGCTGGTGAGAGGGACAGATTAGTGTTCTAAAATAATCTCATACTGGTATAGGGAGAGGTTCCTGCTGCTGGTGTGAGGGATAGATTAGCATTCTAAAATCATCTCATACTGGTATAGGGAGAGGTTCCTGCTGCTGGTGTGGGGGACAGATTAGGGTTCTAAAATCATCTCATACTAGTATAGGGAGAGGTTCCTGCTGATGGTGTGAGGGACAGATTAGCGTTCTAAAATCATCTCATACTGGTATAGGGAGAGGTTCCTGCTGCTGGTGTGAGGGATTGATTTGCATTCTAAAATCATTTAATACTGGTGTAGGGATAGGTTCCTGCTGCTGGTGTGAGGGACAGATTAGCGTTCTAAAATCATCTCATAGTGGTATAGGGAGAGGTTCCTGCTGCTGGTGTGAGGGATAGATTAGCGTTCTAAAATCATCTCATACTGGTATAAGGAGAGGCCCCTGCTGCTGGTATGAGGGATAGATTAGTGTTTTAAAATTATTTCATACTGGTGTAGGGAGAGGTTCCTGCTGCTGGTGTGAGGGACAGATTAGCGTTCTAAAATCATCTCATAGTGGTATAGGGAGAGGTTCCTGCTGCTGCTGTGAGGGATTGATTAGCGTTCTAAAATCATCTTATACTGGTATAAGGAGAGGTCCCTGCTGCTGGTGTGAGGGATGGATTAGCGTTTTAAAATCATCTCATACTGATATAGGGAGAGGTTCCTGCTGCTGGTGTGAGGGATAGATTAGCTTTCTAAAATCATCTCATACTGGTATAGGGAGAGGTTCCTGGTGCTGGTGTGAGGGATATATTAGCTTTCTAAAATCATCTCATACTGGTGCAGGGAGAGGTTTCTGCTGCTGGTGTGAGGGACAGATTAGCGTTCTAAAATCATCTCATACTGGTATAGGGAGAGGTTTCTGCTGCTGGTCTGAGGGACAGATTAGTGTTCTAAAATCATCTCATACTGGTATAGGGAGAGGTTCTTGCTGCTGGTGTGAGGGATAGATTAGTGTTCTAAAATAATCTCGTACTGGGGTTGGGAGAAGTTCCTGCTGCTGGTGTGAGAGACAGATTAGCGTTCTAAAATCATCTCATACTGGTATAGGGAGAGGTTCCTGCTGCTGGTCTGAGGGATAGACTAGCATTCTAAAATCATCTCATACTGGTACAGGTAGAGGTTCCTGCTGCAGGTGTGAGGGACAGATTAGAGTACTAAAATCATCTCATACTGGTATAGGGAGAGGTTCCTGCTGCTGGTGTGAGGGATAGATTTGCGTTCTAAAATAATTTCATACTGGTGTAGGGAGAGGTTCCTGCTGCTGGTGTGAGGGAAAGATTAGCATTCTAAAATCATCTCATAGTGGTATAGGGAGAGGTTCCTGCTGCTGCTGTGAGGGATAGATTAGCGTTCTAAAATCATCTCATACTGGTATAAGGAGAGGTTCCTGCTGCTGGTGTGAGGGATAGATTAGCATTCTAAAATCATCTCATACTGGTATAGGGAGAGGTTCCTGCTGATGGTGTGAGGGACAGATTAGCGTTCTAAAATCATCTCATACTGGTATAGGGAGAGGTTCCTGCTGCTGGTGTGAGGGATAGATTAGCATTTTAAAATCATCTCATACTGGTATAGGGAGAGGTTCCTGCTGCTGGTGTGAGGGATAGATTAGCGTTCTAAAATCATCTCATACTGGTATAGGGAGAGGTTCCTGCTCCTGTTGTGACGGACTGATTAGGGTTCTAAAATCATCTCATACTGGTGTACGGAGAGGTTCCTGCTGCTGGTGTGAGGGACAGATTAGCGTTCGAAAATCATATCATACTGGTATAGTGAGAGGTTCCTGCTGCTGGTGTGAGGGACAGATTAGCGTTCTAAAATAATTTCATACTGGTATAAGGAGAGGTTCCTGCTGCTGATGTGAGGGATAGATTAGCGTTCTAAAATCATCTCATACTGGTATAAGGAGAGGTTCCTGCTGCTGGTGTGAGGGACAGATTAGCGTTCTAAACTCATCTCATACTGGTGTACGGAGAGGTTCCTGCTGCTGGTGTGAGGGACAGATTAGCGTTCTAAAATCATCTCATACTATTATAGGGAGAGGTTCCGGCTGCTGGTGTGAGGGATAGATTAGCTTTCTAAAATCATCTCATACTGGTATAGGGAGAGGTTCCTGCTCCTGTTGTGACGGACAGATTAGGGTTCTAAAATCATCTCATACTGGTATAGGGAGAGGTTCCTGCTGCTGGTGTGAGGGATAGATTAGCGTTCTAAAATCGTCTCATACTATTATAGGGAGAGGTTCCGGCTGCTGGTGTGAGGGATAGATTATCTTGCTAAAATCATCTCATACTAGTATAGGGAGAAGTTCCTACTGCTGGTGTGAGGGTTAGATTAGCGTTCCAAAATCATCTCATACTGGTATAGGGAGAGGTTCCTGCCGCTGGTGTGAGGGATAGATTAGCGTTCTAAAATCATCTCATACTGGTATAGGGAGAGCTTCCTGCTGCTGGTATGAGGGGTAGATTAGCGTTTTAATATCATCTCATACTGGTATAGAGAGAGGTTCCTGCTCCTGTTGAGAGGGACAGATTAGCGTTCTAAAATCATCTCATACTGGTGTGGGGAGAGGTTCCTGCTGCTGGTGTGAGGGACAGATTAGCGTTCTAAAATCATCTCATACTGGTATAGGGAGAGGTTTCTGCTGCTGGTCTGAGGGACAGATTAGTGTTCTAAAATCATCTCATACTGGTATAGGGAGAGGTTCCTGCTGCTGGTGTGAGGGACAGATTAGCGTTCTAAAATCATCTCATACTGGTATAGGGAGGGGTTCCTGCTGATGGTGTGAGGGACAGATTAGCGTTCTAAAATCATCTCATACTGGTATAGGGAGAGGTTCCTGCTGCTGGTGTGAAGGATAGATTTGCGTTCTAAAATCATATCATACTGGTGTAGGGAGAGGTTCCTGCTGCTGGTGTGAGGGACAGATTAGCGTTCTAAAATCATCTCATAGTGGTATAGGGAGAGGTTCCTGCTGCTGCTGTGAGGGATAGATTAGCGTTCTAAAACCATCTCATACTGGTATAAGGAGAGGTCCCTGCTGCTGGTGTGAGAGATAGATTAGCGTTTTAAAATCATCTCATACTGGTATAGGGAGAGGTTCCTGCTGCTGGTGTGAGGGATAGAATAGCTTTCTAAAATCATCTCATACTGGTATAGGGAGAGGTTCCTGCTTCCGGTGTGAGGGATAGATTAGCTTTCTAAAATCATCTCATACTGGTGGAGGGAGAGATTGCGGCTGCTGGTGTGAAGGACAGATTAGCGTACTAAAATCATCTTATACTGGTATAGGGAGAGGTTCCTGCTGCTGGTGTGAGGGATAGATTAGCTTTCTAAAATCATCTCATACTGGTATAGGGAGAGGTTCCTGCTGCTGGTGTGAGGGATAGATTAGCATTCTAAAATCATCTCATACTGGTATAGGGAGAGGTTCCTGCTGCTGGTGGGAGGGACAGATTAGCATACTAAAATCATCTTATACTGGTATAGGGAGAGGTTCCTGCTGATGGTGTGAGGGACAGATTAGCGTTCTAAAATCATCTCATACCGGTATAGGGAGAGGTTCCTGCTGCTGGTGTGAGGGATAGATTTGCGTTCTAAAATCATTTCATACTGGTGTAGGGAGAGGTTCCTGCTGCTGGTGTGAGGGACAGATTAGCGTTCTAAAATCATCTCATAGTGGTATAGGGAGAGGTCCCTGCTGCTGGTGTGAGGGATAGATTAGCGTTCTAAAATCATCTCATACAGCTATAGGGAGAGGTTCCTGCTGCTGGTGTGAGGGATAGATTAGCTTTCTAAAATCATCTCATACTGGTATAGGGAGAGGTTCCTGCTCCTGTTGTGACGGACTGATTAGGGTTCTAAAATCATCTCATATTGGCATAGGGAGAGGTTCCTGCTGCTGTTGTGAGGGATAGATTAGTGTTCTAAAATCATCTCATACTGGTATAAGGAGAGGTCCCTGCTGCTGGTGTGAGGGATAGATTAGTGTTTTAAAATCATTTCATACTGGTGTAGGGAGAGGTTCCTGCTGCTGGTGTGAGGGACAGATTAGCGTTCTAAAATCATCTCATACTGGTATAAGGAGAGGCCCCTGCTGCTGGTGTGAGGGATAGATTAGCGTTTTAAAATCATCTCATACTGGTATAGGGAGAGGATCCTGCACTGGTGTGAGGGATAGATTAGCTTTCTAAAATCATCTCATACTGGTATAGGGAGAGATTCCTGCTCCTGTTGTGACTGACAGATTAGGGTTCTAAAATCATCTCATACTGGTGCAGGGAGAGGTTTCTGCTGCTGGTGTGAGGGACAGATTAGCGTTCAAAAATCATATCATACTGGTATAGGGAGAGGTTCCTGCTGCTGGTGTGAGGGACAGATTAGCATTCTAAAATCATCTCATATTGGCATAGGGAGAGGTTCCTGCTGCTGGTGTGAGGGATAGATTAGCATTCTAAAATCATCTCATACTGGTATAAGGAGAGGTCCCTGCTGCTGGTGTGAGGGATAGATTAGTGTTTTAAAATTATTTCATACTGGTGTAGGGAGAGGTTCCTGCTGCTGGTGTGAGGGACAGATTAGCGTTCTAAAATCATCTCATAATGGTATAGGGAGAGGTTCCTACTGCTGTTGTGAGGGATAGATTAGTGTTCTAAAATCATCTCATACTGGTATAAGGAGAGGTCCTGCTGCTGGTGTGAGGGATAGATTAGCGTTTTAAAATCATCTCATACTGGTATAGGGAGAAGATCCTGCACTGGTGTGAGGGATAGATTAGCTTTCTAAAATCATCTCATACTGGTATAGGGAGAGATCCCTGCTCCTGTTGTGACTGACAGATTAGGGTTCTAAAATCATCTCATACTGGTGTAGGGAGAGGTTCCTGTTGCTGGTGTGAGGGACAGATTAGCGTTCAAAAATCATATCATACTGGTATAGGGAGAGGTTCCTGCTGCTGGTGTGAGGGATAGATTAGCTTTCTAAAATCATCTCATACTGGTGTACAGAGAGGTTCCTACTGCTGGTGTGAGGGACAGATTAGCGTTCTAAAATCATCTCATACTGGTATAGGGAGAGGTTCCTGCTGCTGGTGTGGGGGACAGATTAGCGTTCTAAAATCATCTCATACTAGTATAGGGAGAGGTTCCTGCTGATGGTGTGAGGGACAGATTAGCGTTCTAAAATCATCTCATACTGGTATAGGGAGAGGTTCCTGCTGCTGGTGTGAGGGATAGATTAGCTTTCTAAAATCATCTCATACTGGTATAGGGAGAGGTTCCTGCTGCTGGTGTGACGGACTGATTAGGGTTCTAAAATCATCTCATATTGGCATAGGGAGAGGTTCCTGCTGCTGGTGTGAGGGATAGATTAGTGTTCTAAAATCATCTCATACTGGTATAAGTAGAGGTCCCTGCTGCTGGTGTGAGGGATAGATTAGTGTTTTAAAATCATTTCATACTGGTGTAGGGAGAGATTCCTGCTGCTGGTGTGAGGGACAGATTAGCGTTCTAAAATCATCTCATAGTGGTATAGGGAGAGGTTCCTGCTGCTGTTGTGAGGGATAGATTAGCGTTCTAAAATCATCTCATACTGGTATAAGGAGAGGCCCCTGCTGCTGGTGTGAGGGATAGATTAGCGTTTTAAAATCATCTCATATTGGTATAGGGAGAGGATCCTGCACTGGTGTGAGGGATAGATTAGCTTTCTAAAATCATCTCATACTGGTATAGGGAGAGATTCCTGCTCCTGTTGTGACTGACAGATTAGGGTTCTAAAATCATCTCATACTGGTGCAGGGAAAGGTTCCTGCTGCTGGTGTGAGGGACAGATTAGCGTTCAAAAATCATATCATACTGATATAGGGAGAGGTTCCTACTGCTGGTGTGAGGGACAAATTAGCGTTCTAAAATCATCTCATACTGGTATAAGGAGAGGTTCCTGCTGCTGGTGTGAGGGATAGATTAGCGTTCTAAAATCGTCTCATACTATTATAGGGAGAGGTTCCGGCTGCTGGTGTGAGGGATAGATTATCTTGCTAAAATCATCTCATACTAGTATAGGGAGAAGTTCCTACTGCTGGTGTGAGGGTTAGATTAGCGTTCTAAAATCATCTCATACTGGTATAGGGAGAGGTTCCTGCTGCTGGTGTGAGGGGACAGATTAGTGTTGTAAAATCATCTCATACTAGTGTAGGGAGAGGTTCCTGCTGCTGGTGTGAGGGACAGATTAGTGTTTTAAAATCATTTCATACTAGTATAGGGAGAGATTCCTGCTGCTGGTGTGAGGGACAGATTATCGTTCTAAAATCATCTCATAGTGGCATAGGGAGAGGTTCCTGCCGCTGTTGTGAGGGATAGATTAGCGTTCTAAAATCATCTCATACTGGCATAGGGAGAGGTTCCTGCTGCTGGTGTGAGGGGTAGATTAGCGTTTTAATATCATCTCATACTGGTATAGAGAGAGGTTCCTGCTCCTGTTGAGAGGGGCAGATTAGCGTTCTAAAATCATCTCATACTGGTGTGGGGAGAGGTTCCTGCTGCTGGTGTGAGGGACAGATTAGCGTTCTAAAATCACATCATACTGGTGTACAGAGAGGTTCCTGCTGCTCGTGTGAGGGACAGATTAGCGTTCTAAAATAATTTCATACTGGTATAAGGAGAGGTTTCTGCTGCTGATGTGAGGGATAGATTAGCGTTCTAAAATCATCTCATACTATTATAGGGAGAGGTTCCGGCTGCTGGTGTGAGGGATAGATTAGCTTTCTAAAATCATCTCATACTGGTATAGGGAGAGGTTCCTGCTCCTGTTGTGACGGACAGATTAGGGTTCTAAAATCATCTCATACTGGTGTAGGGAGAGGTTCCTGCTGCTGTTGTGAGGGACAGATTAGCGTTCGAAAATCATATCATACTGGTATAGGGAGGGGTTCCTGCTGCTGGTGTGAGGGACAGATTAGCGTTCTAAAATCATCTCATACTGGTGTACGGAGAGGTTCCTGCTGCTGGTGTGAGGGACAGATTAGCGTTCTAAAATCATCTCATACTGGTATAGGGAGAGGTTCCTGCTCCTGTTGTGAGGGACAGATTAGCGTTCTAAAATCATCTCATACTGGTGAAGGGAGAGGTTCCTGCTGCTGGTATGAGGGATAGATTAGTGTTCTAACATCATCTCATACTGGTATATAGAGAGGTTCCTGTTCCTGTTGTGAGGGGACAGATTAGTGTTGTAAAATCATCTCATACTAGTGTAGGGAGAGGTTCCTGCTGCTGGTGTGAGGGACAGATTAGCGTTCTAAAATCATCTCATACTGGTATAGGGAGAGGTTCCTGCTGCTGGTGTGAGGGATAGATTAGCGTTCTAAAATCATCTCATACTGGTATAGGCAGAGGTTCCTGCTGCTGGTGTGAGGGGAAGATAAGTGTTCTAAAATCATCTCATACTGGTATAGGGAGAGGTTCCTGCTGCTGGTGTGAGGGATAGATTAGCGTTCTAAAATCATCTCATACTGGTGTAGGGAGAGGTTCCTGCTGCTGGTGTGAGGGACAGATTAGCGTTCTAAAATCATCTCATACTGGTATAGGGAGAGGTTCCTGCTGCTGGTGTGAGGGACCGATTAGCGTTCTAAAATCATCTCATACTGGTATAGGGAGAGATTCCTGCTGCTGGTGTGAGGGATAGATTAGCGTTCTAAAATCATCTCATACTGGTATAGAGAGAGGTTCCTGTTCCTGTTGTGAGGGACAGATAAGTGTTGTAAAATCATCTCATACTAGTGTAGGGAGAGGTTCCTGCTGCTGGTGTGAGGGACAGATTAGCGTTCTAAAATCATCTCATACTGGTATAGGGAGAGGTTCCTGCTGCTGGTGTGAGGGATAGATTAGCGTTCTAAAATCATCTCATACTGGTATAGGCAGAGGTTCCTGCTGCTGGTGTGAGGGGCAGATTAGTGTTCTAAAATCATCTCATACTGGTGTAGGGAGAGGTTCCTGCTGCTGGTGTGAAGGATAGATTAGCGTTCTAAAATCATCTCATACTGGTGTAGGGAGAGCTTCCTGCTGCTGGTGTGAGGGACAGATTAGCGTTCTAAAATCATCTCATACTGGTATAGGGAGAGGTTCCTGCTGCTGGTGTGAGGAACAGATTAGCGTTCTAAAATCATCTCATACTGGTATAGGGAGAGGTTCCTGCTGCTGGTGTGAGGGACAGATTAGCGTTCTAAAATCATCTCATACTGGTATAGGGAGAGGTTCCTGCTGATGGTGTGAGGGACAGATTAGCGTTCTAAAATCATCTCATACTGGTATAGGGAGAGACTTTGAGACTCTGTTGTGGACGTTCAATCTGTTATCGGGCAATCAAAAATTAATGGGAAGGACAGGAGTGACCTTTTCAAGTCCAGATAATATTTTTGCTGTTTTTTAGGGGGATGAGGACCCCTCTTCCCATTACATAGCTTCCTTACTGACTCCAGTAAAAGCCCTCTCACACCGAGGCGCTTTTAAACTGCCCTAAAAACACTGAGCGCTTTTATAGAGCTTTTCAGGGGCTTTTGAAGAGCTTACCATTCATTTCAATGGAGAGGGGTGTATTTTCACCACTCTGCCAGCGCACTGCCCCAGTGTGAAAGCGTTCATTGTTTTTAATAGAAATAGGTTTTCATGAGCTTTTCAGGCTTTTAGCATGAAAAGCGCCTCACTGTGAAAGGGGTCTTAGGCTGACCCACGCCCATGCATCCCCAGTGTCCCCCACATCCTGCAGACCCACACCACAGAACGTGTTCCATAGGAAACAATGCCAAATAGACTGTTGTAGAAATCCGCAAAATGCACCAAAAATGCACGGGTGCGAATCAGGCCCAAAGAAGGAATCAAGGAAAAATCAAATGCATGAGTGTCTGGTTCCAGATCTAACTCAGAATCCTCTGAATGTTCATCTGAACTGTAGCGACATGTAGCATCTGGCTCTGATTCTGAAGCGGATGAGTGCCGCCTGGGCCAAGATCTCTTAGATATGGTTTTCAAGCCACCTTAATATAGTGCTTCACCTGGCGTGCATCTGCACGCGGCTTCCTTCAAACAAGAGAAGTATACACACCTCCCTGGTAGGGAGTTTGCCAAGCATGCCCAGCAGGCCCTCTCCTCTTCCCGGGCCAAGGCCCTTCCAGAAGATGAAGAGGATCTGCGTCTTTCCTTATGCACATGCTAGCACTTAGTGGTCGCTTTTTGGTGTTGCAACAGCAATTGGCCTGGGCTCAAGGCACCGCAATGAGGCACCGATGAGGGTGATCTGGAGTGGCGTTCCACAGGGATTTTATCCTGCCACCGACCACTCCTCTGACCCGACTTATCACGCTTTGAACGCTTTTCTCTTTGCGAGTGATGCGGCTCTTTAGTACTTCCCTGTGGGCGTTTATCCCGCATCTGGATCTTCTCTCTATGTAGAGAAAAAGAATGCACTCTTTTAACCACTTGAATATAGGACGTTTATACCCCCTTCCTGCCCAGACCAATTTTCAGCTTTCAGCGCTCTCACACTTTGAATCTCAATTACTCTCTCATGCTACACTGCACCTAAACAAAATTTGTATCATTTTTTTCACACAAATAGAGCTTTCTTTTGGTGGTATTTAAGAACCTCTGGGTTTTTTATTTTTTGCGACATAATTGAAAAAAGTGCGAAAATTTTGAAAAAAAAAACACTTTTTTTTAGTTTCTGTGATAAAATTTTGCAAATAAGTAATTTTTGTCCATAAATTTTGGCCAAAACCTATACTGCTACCTATCTTTGGTAAAAATAACCCAAATAAGTGTATATTATTTGGTCTGTGTGAAAGTTATAGAGTCTACAAGCTATGGTGCAAATCATTGAAAATTGATCACACCTGTCCTGTCTCATTTCTTGAGGCCCTGAAATGTCGGGAAAGTACAAATACCCCCCAAATTACCCCTTTTTGAAAAGTAGACATTCCAAGGTATTTAGTAAGAGGCATGGCGAGTTTTTTGAAGTTGTACTTTTTTACCACAATTCTTTGGAAAATTAAGAAATTATTATTATTTTTTTTTTTTTGCACAAAATTGTCAAAACAACAAGTTATTTCTCACACACAGTATATGCATACTTCCAATTACACCCCAAAATACATTCTGCTACTGTTCCCGAGTATGGCGATACCACCATGTGTGAGACTTTTTCACAGCCTGACCACATAGAGAGGTCCAACATGCAGGGTGCACCGTCATGCATTCTAGGAGCAGAATTTCACATCTAATTTCCTAATGACCTATTACATTTTTGAAGGCCCTGGAGCACCAGGACAATGGAATTACCCACAAAATGACCCCATTTTGGAAAGCAAACACCCCAACGTATAATCTATGAGGCATTATGATTTTTTTGAATTGTTCATTTTTTTCCACAAGTCTTCGAAGAACATGGAAAGAAAATGAAAACGCTTTTATTTTTACACAAAGTGGTCAATTTATAAGATATTTCTAACACGTAGCATGCACATAGCCAAAATTACCCCCCAAAATATATTCTGCTACTCGCCGGGAGTATGGCGATACCACATGTGTGAGACTTTTACACAGCCTGGCCACATAGGTCCAACATGCAGGGAACACCGTCAGGTATTCTAGGAGCAGAAATTTCACATCTAATTTCCTAACCACCTATTACACTTTTGAAGGCCCTGGAGCACCAGGACAATAGAATTACCCACAAAATGACCACATTTTGGAAAGCAAACACCCCAACGTATATTCTGTGAGGCATTATGAGTCTTTTGAATGGTTAATATTTTTTTTCACAAGTCTTCGAAAAACGTGGAAAGAAAATGAAAACGCTTTTTTTTTTTACACAAAGTTATCAATTTATAAGATATTTCTAACACATAGCATGCACATAGCAAAAATTACCCCCCAAAATATATTCTGCTACTTGTCCCGAGTATGGTGATACCACATGTGTGAGACTTTTTCACACCCTGGCCACATACAGAGGCCGAACATGCAGGAAGCACCGCCAGGCTTTATAGGAGCATAAATTACAGATAAAATTTCAATTAAGGGCCCGGAGCACCAGGACAGTGGAATTACCCACAAAATCACCCCGTTTTGGAAACCAAACACCTGAGGTATATTCTATGAGGCATGGGCTGCAGATAGGTACTCGAGTACTCTAATGGGCTGCAGATAGGTACTCAGGTATTCTGATGGGCTGCAGATAGGTACTTGGGTACTTTGATGGGCTGTAGACAGGTACTCGGGTAATCTGATGGATTGGTAAAAGGTACTTGAGTACTCTCATGGGCTGCAGATAGGTACTCGGTTACTCAGATGGGTTGGTGACAGGTACTCGGGTAATCTGAAGGGCAGGTGACAGGTACTCGGGTACTCTGATAGGCTGGTGACAGGTACTCGGGTACTCAGGTGGGCAGGTGACAGGTACTCGGGTACTCAGGTGGGCAGGTGACAGGTACTCTGGTACTCAGGTGGGCAGGTGACAGGTACTCGGGTACACTGATGGGCTGGTGACAGGTACTTGGGTACTCAGATGGGCAGGTGACAGGTACTCTGGTACGCTGATGGTCTGGTGACAGGTACTCGGGTACGCTGATGGTCTGGTAACGGGCACTTGGGTACTCTAATGGGCAGGTGACAGATACTTGGGTACTTTGCTGGGCTGGTGACAGGTACTCAGGTTCTCTTATGTGGAGGTGACAGTTACTCGGGTACTCAGATGGGCTGGTGACAGGTACTCGTGTATTCTCTTGG
>BLSH010462877.1:211940-251564 GCA_018402905.1 Glandirana rugosa | reverse complement strand
TCATGGGCTCATGGACAGTGGACGGGTAGTCTCATGGGCAGTGGACGGGTAGTCTCGTGGACAGTGGACAGGTAGTTTCATGGTACTTGGGTACTCTGATGGACAGGTGACAGGTACTCGGGTACTCTGATGGACTGGTGACAGGTACTCGGGTACTTTGATGGGCAGGTGACAGGTACTCGGGTACTTTGATGGACAGATGACAGGTACTCGGGTACTTTGATGGACAGGTGACAGGTGCTCTGATGGGCAGGTGACGGGTACTCTGATGGGCAGGTGACAGGTACTCGGGTACTCTGATGGGCAGGTGACAGGTGCTTGGGTACTCTGATGGAAAGGTGACAGGTACTCGGGTACTCTGATGGACAGGTGACAGGTACTAGGGTACTTTGATAGACAGGTGACAGGTACTCTGATGGACTGTGACAGGTACTCTGATGGGGTGGTGACAGGTCCTCTTTATTGGGGGGGTGATCAGTGTGCTTGATGTACACAGTAGGCGGTAACGAGCTGTTACTGCAATCTCCCTGTCACACACGATCGGTGTGTGACAGAGAGAACCGCGGTAACAGCTCGTTACCGCGGTTTGTTTACATCACATGACCGGCTTTGATTGACACAGCCGGTCACGTGGTAAAGAGCCAAATCTATTGGCTCTTTACACGGATCGGAGCTGGGCTTTCTCCGAGGGACAAGCCTCAGCTCCGATCGCCGCGCTGCACACCCCCAGGGGCGCACACGAGCGGCGTGCACGTGAGGCTCGTTTGTGACCGGCTGTGATTGGACACAGCCGGTCACGGGGTAAAGAGCCAATTTTATTGGCTCTTTACCCCGATCTGGGTGGGACACAACCCCCCGGCAGACGAGCGATCCGCGATCGCCGCTGTGCGGGCCCCTGGGGGCCCGCAGTAGCGGCGAGAAGCGGAGGACGTCATATGACGTCCTCCCGGATCGACGGCCAGTCCCTGCCGACGTCATTTTACTATACGTCGGTAGGGAACTGGTTAAAAACAAAAAAATAAATAAAAACAACAAAAACAAAACAAAAAAAACAAAAAAAAAACACTTTAAAAATAGAAAACCTTTCCATGCGTTCTTCGGTGCTATAGAGGCAGGCAGGAGGGCATAGAATACCTGGGAACACATAGACAGCCAGAGACCTATCCAGCAACCCAAGGTAGCAACCATGTTGAGCTCCCACATCACTCACCACAGAGGCAGTGTTTTTGAGACAAGCTGGAGCTACAGGTGCTATAATCACAGCAGGGAAGCAGGAACCAGAGCATGGGAGAGGGCGTTCCTACCATACCAGGAAGTGGCCGCTCTCAGCAACCTCCTGAGAGTTCCTGTGGGACTACAAGCCTCAGCCTGCCTGCTATTTCACCAATTCGCTGCACAGCCATACCAGCAGTGTTTAACTGCTCTGTAGAGGCCGGTGTACACAGGCAGTCATTTATACTGCTAAACTGAGACTCTGCCTGCCTGCTGTTTCACCAATTTGCCGCACAGCCATACCAGCAGTGTTTAACTGCTCTCTAGAGGCTGGTGTACACAGGCAGTCATTTATACTGCTGAACTGAGACCCAGCACCATGGGTACCACCACAAAGGGAGATTTACAGCTTGGAAAGAGGTTGTCCTTAAGGGGTCAGAGGGGGCGGAGCTGACCCATAGTACCATAGTAGGCTGACATGAGGAGGTCCAGGAAATATATATACCAGGCTGTATATATTTTTATACACCACGTCAAGTGGACTATACACCTTAGGTACAGATATATAGTGCATGCTCAATATGCTGCGTTTATATATATATATATATATATATATATATATATACCAGGCTGTATATATTTTTATACACCATGTCAAATGAACTATATACCTTAGGTACAGATATATGGTGCACGCTCAATACGCTGTATGTATATATATATATATATATATACACATATATATATACCAGGCTGTATATATTTTTATACACCTTCAAGTCAAGTGGACTATATACCTTAGGTACAGATATATAGTGCACTCTCAATACGCTGTGTGCATATATATATATATATATATATATATACCAGGCTGTATATATTTTTATACACCATGTCAAGTGGACTATATACCTTAGGCACAGATATATAGTGCATGCTCAATACGCTGTGTGTGTGTATATATATATACCAGGCTGTATTTATTTTTTTACACCACATCAAGTGGACTATATACCGTATGTACAGTGTACACTGATATATATTACACTGTATATATATATATATATATATATATATATATATATATATATATATATATATATATTCATATTCTTTAATATATATATATTCACACAAGCAACGCTGACACACTATCATAGAGCCGCTGTACAAGCAGCTTTATATAGTGTGGGGCGTGGATTGAGACTGCTGTGCAGTGATTGGCTAAAGTCATCCTGCCTTTCACCAATCAAAGCTCTCACAGCAGGCCGTCCGCTGAGTGGCCAAAGCATGCAGCTTATGTGCATGCTTTGGCCAATCAGCAGACGGCATTCCGCCGCCATTTTAAAACATTATGGGGCACGCGAAGTTGCCGCGAACGCCCCGTAATGTTCGGGATTACCCGAACAAGTGAACACCCAATGGTCAGATCGAACGTATGTTCGATCCGAACTCGAACACCATCCCTAATAAGGAGGCAGAATAAGCCACTCTGGCAGCTGAGCACTAGTCTCTGCTTGGGTGATAGAGGATGGTTTAGTAAGCCAGTCCACCACCTCCTCTGCATGCTGTGGCTTGATAGCATGGGCAACATCACTAAACAGAGAAAATGGTGGCCTGGCTGAGGATAGACCATGTCCACCTTTGCCTGTGGACCCATACACTGCTGGCCCCCTCACAGTGGCATGGTAGTGTCTGCCTCTCCTTGTTGGCCTCCCAGACATAATGGGGGGGGCTTATTACCAAAATGTAATAGAGACAGGGAAATGTGTATATGGATGCACTTTAATCAGTAGAAAGGGGTGTTTGGTGCACTTTAACTTGAGGACTGCCACTGACAGAAATGTCAAAACTATAAAAAATAATAAAAAAAGGGAGAACAGCAGTGCCGCAATCAGAAAAATTGCGGCTCACAATTTAGAAAGGGGGGGGGGGGGGGCAGGCATGGGACAAGAAAACAAAAAAAGTAACACGTGGCAATAAAAAAAAAGGGGCGGTATACAGCACTGTATACAGCACTAAATGTTATGTGATGCATTGTAAAACACAGCACTACACAGACACACTACAATATACTGCAGTAAAACTGCACTGATGCACTTCAATATACTGCAGTAAAACTGCGCTGACGCATGACAATATACTGCAGTAAAATGGCACTGACGCATTTCAATATACTGCAGTAAATCTGCAATGACGCACTACAATGTACTGCAGTAAAACTGCACTGATGCACTATAATATACTGCAGTAAAACTACACTAACACACTTCAATATACTGAAGTAAAACTGCACTGATGCTCTACAATATACTGCAGTAAAACTGCACTGATGCAATTTAATATACTGCAGTAAAACTACACTGACGCACTACAATATTCTGCATTAAAACTGCACTGATGCACTACAATATACTGCAGTAACACTGCCCTGATGCACAAAAATATACTGCAGTAACACTGCCCTGATGCACAAAAATATACTGCAGTAAAACTGCACTGATGCACAAAAATATACTGCAGTAAAACTGCACTGACACACTACAATATACTGCAGTAAAACTGCACTTATGCACTTCAATATACTGCTGTTAAAACTGCACTGACGCACTACAATATACCGCAGTAAAACTGCACTGACGTACTTCAATATTCTGCAGTAAAGCTGCACTGATGCACTGCAATATACTGCAGTAAAAGTGCCCTGCACACTGCAATATACTGCAGTAAAACTGCACTGACGCACTACACTGACACTACAGTAAAACTGCATGGACGCACTTCACTGACACTACAGTAAAACTGCACGGATGCAGTACACTGACGCTGCACTATCACTATATTCACACTACACTGACACTCTACAACTACATTCACAATAAAATCACAATTGCACACTATAGCACATTAACTTGCTAGTAGCAATGAACAGAGCCCTGTTCTATCTATCTCCACTCCAACATCACACTGCAAATGGCTCCTCTGGGAAGGAACCTTTTATAGTGTGGGTCTGTGAGCAATGAGCCATGATTGGGCTAAGTCATCATGACTTTCTCCAATCATGGTTCTGACAGTGCTCTGTGCCCTGAATAGACAAATCCTTCATTGCTTCAGCCAATCACGGCTTAGAATGCACTGTGCTGTGCGCGGTGCATTGTGATGGGCCGAATAAATGGTCAAATGCATCGCCAATTCGAGCATTCGCCTAGCGGACGAACAGCCATTGTCTGGGACAAACTTTTGCATGGCTCGAACTGATCCCCCAACACTAGTAACCAGTTGGCTGCTGGTGAAATTTTAGGATGGGGGGTGCAAGACCCTGCCCTTCCTTTTTGACCCCTCCCACTTTTCATAAGCCCCACCCTTTATAGTTTCCACCCATTGTGTCAGGAGTATATAGTATAGCCCAGCATCACCAGATAGGGTATACAGCATCACCAGATAGGGGTATACAGCATCACCAGATAGGGGTATACAGAGTCACCAGATAGGGGTATACAGAATCACCAGATAGGGGTATACAGAGCCCCAGATAGCAGTATACAGAGCTCCAGATAGGAGTATACAGAGCCACCAGAGCAGTATACAGATAGGGCTCGCGGCACTGACAAACCCCCCCCTCCCGAAGTCGGGACAAAGTCCCGCACTTACCCCATCTAATAGCAGGCTGGCAGTGTGCAAAGCCCAACGAGCGGGGAGCTTGCTGGAGTGTGCAGAGTCCGGCGAGCGGGGATCGTGCTCTCTGTGCTCTGGCGACATCCTCCTTCTCCTCCAAGATAGGCGTCTAATAGGATCGCATGTCTTCTCCACCAATCAGGAAACCGGTAACATACCAGGGCTTCCTGATTGGCTGAGAGCGATTCCCAGATAGAAAGGCAAATGTTCATTTGCCTTTCTAAGGGCTTGTGGCGGCACGCTTTGCGCCACAAGCCACATTTTAATGAAGCGAATTAGAGCCTATGGCTCTAATGAGATGCTTCATGGACACCCCCCCCACGGTAATTCATGCAGCCGGCGCCACAAAGGGGCCGACCCCATGAATGGGGGGTAGTCACGGGCGGCCATGGATGGATTCATGCTATGCATGAATCTATCCATGTCATAGAGGGGGGTGGCTGGAGATAAGGGGCGGCGCCCATGCGCCCTGATGGACGGGCCACCACTGCTAATAACCCATATTGCCCCACACCCACAGATGCAAACAAGCACACAGGGTGCACATATGTATGTAATCTGGGACTGCACTACAAATGAGTGGTCCAGAAATGTTGGAAAACAATAATTCTAGCACTATAGCTCACAGTTAATTCTAAACTAATGAGCAGTAAAGGCTTTTAAAGTGTTGTCTATGGAGATATTTGGGTACCAACATTTTTCATAATATCACAGGAGCACGCCCTCACATATACCCAGTCACATGAACAGCCTTAGGTGATACACAGGGATGAAACAAATCCTACATACAGTAGGTTTTATTTGTTTATCTGTGGTCTTCTCTTCCCTACACCTCTTCAAAAGGGCAGAAAAGTGTTAAAATCTTTCTTTATTGATCGAGAGCACAGAGGAGGGGTCGGAGAGGCTGCAGTTACAGTATGTGAGAGCTGATTGGAGGAAAGGAACACACCCCCCCCCTTAACACAGAAGAACTGGTCTCCTGCTGACCTCCCTCCCGGGCACAAATTTTATCTCATGTGTCCGGAAAACTTCTCAGAAGTGACTCATGCTGGTAACAGAGGAACGAAGTAGAGCTTTGGAGAGAGATGCGTAAACACTACAGTTGTAGCTGTACATTTGTGGGCCCCAGGAAGAAGTCTCATTAGATGAAACCGGTAGGGTGACAGCTGAATTCCAGTACCGCTTCACCATTCAACTTGTCCTTGTGGGTGATGTGATGTTTACATGCGGTGTTTTTATTGCCTATATGTAAGTGCAACCTTTAACCACTTCAGCCCCGGAAGGATTTCACACTTTAGGACCAGAGCCCTTTTTGCTATTCGGCGCTGTGTCGCTTTAACTGACAATTGCGCGGTCATGCGACGTTGTACCCAAACTAAATTTGCGTCCTTTTTTTCCCACAAACAGAGCTTTCTTTTGGTGGTATTTGATCATCGCTGCGTCATTTCTGATCGCCGCTATAAACAAAAGAAGAGCGACAATTTTGCAAAAAAACCCAAATTTCTTACTTTTTGCTAAAATACAAATCCAAAAAAAAAAATCCAAAAAAACATTTTTTTTCATCAGTTTTGGCCGATTTATATTCTTCCTCATGTTTGTGATAAAAAAAATCGCAATCGGCATTTATTGATTGGTTTGCGCAAAAGTGGCCGCGTTTACGGATGATGAGAATTCATTTTTGGGGTTTTTATTTTTATTTTTTACTAGTAATGGTGGTGATCTGCGATTTTTAGCGGTATTGCGATATTGGGGCGGACATGTCGGACTATTTTGACACTTTTTTGGGACCATTGGCATTTATACAGCGATCAGTGCTATAAAAATGCACTGATTACTGTGTAAATGCCATTGGCAGTGAAGGGGTTAACCTGCAGGGGGCGCTCTAAGGGTTAACTGTGTTCCCTGGGCGTGTTCTAACTGTGGGGGGACTGCCCTAGCAGGGGAAGGGAAGTGATCACAGCTTCCACGTAGAGGAAGGCTGTGATCACAGCCCTTCCCCCTCTCACAGAACAGAGGTCCGTGTTTACTTACACGGACCTCCGTTCTTTCACTCCGGGGGGGGCATCGCGGGTAGCCGGCGGCGATCGAGTCTGCCGCACCCGCTCCCTGGCCCTCCCCGAACACAGTGAGCGATCTCGCAGCCGCCGTCGTATGATGGCGATTTGCGATATCGAACCACTTTGTCGCCGTCAACCTGCGGTTGGCGGTCGGCAAGTGGTTAAATACATTTTAAACGCTTTTATACGGATTTACACTATGTCTACCCCTTTTCTTTCCTGATTTGATGCACCTGCTTTGATGAGGGGAACGTATAGTGTATATGGTTTGGATGGAATATTGGGAAGTTTTGTTCCAGTACTTTGGATTGAAGACATAGAGGAGTCTTACTCACATGCTGTTTTTGACCACCTGTAATGGGTGTGTCAACGCTAGAGGGTAAGCGTACATCTTATCCGGTGGCGGTGGTTGCATCACACTTGGTTTATTGCATGCCCACGGTGCTAGATATATGAAGACATCCAATAGAGTTATCTATGCTTCATCAATTACTATGCTTCATTATTTTATATGGACTTTTGATTAATATTTCACCTGTGTATATGTTTACCAATTTCACATTTTGAGTTACTAATTGTTTCACTTTGCTGACCACACACTGTAGTTTTACTGCTACAGTGCGGGCCAGCTGCGCAGAAACACATAAATATACGTGATTGTTTATTTCTGGGTAGGGGGCGACAGGTAGCAGAATACATTTTGCCATAAATTTTTGAAGAAATTTTATTTTTTTATTGGATGTGTTTTATAGCAGAATAAAAAATATTTTTTTCTCTTTCGTTCATTGACGGACGCAGCCTCTTATTCTTGACATGTGGGGTTTATGCACCTTTCACTAGGAGTGGACTAGGCAGAACGTAGTTCAGCTAAAAGCAGACACAGCCCCTCCCAGGGGGCAGTCCTCACTTGGCATAACCCCTCCTGCCCTGCTCAGCAACTCAGTTTTTTTTTTTTTTCCTAGTGCAAGGAGTAGGACCTGGCTCCCTGCTGGGATCTGCGGTTCCCCATTTTTCTTTTTTTTTTCTCAAGATTCTGATGAAGAATGCAATCAAGTAGCCAGCTGGGTGACAGGCTGGATATCCTAGATCCAGGTAGTCTCCCCAGCACGGCTGATGGATGCGAGCCGACCTTTAGCTGTATGCTGGGTCAGCTGCGTCGAGCCTCGTTCCGTGCGGGGCGGCCAGCGGGTTAAACGTCCCGCCAGCACACTTAGGACCGGGCCCCCGGGGCTCACGTCACGGGTGTTGCATGGCCGGCAGCTCCCCCCGAAACTGGGTCCGGCTGCGACACAGAGGGCGGCGTATGCTTTTGGGTCGCATAGGCCGGCCCGGCCCCTATGGTATTCCCTTATTTGTCGTACTTTGATCAGTTTGTTTACAAGGAATGGCAACGGCCTCAGGGTTCATTCACCATGCCTAAACATTTTTCTGTGCGTTATCCCTTTGAGGATACCCTGTTGCAGAAGTGGGCATCTCCTACGGTGGACCCACCGGTGGCCTGCCTGAACAAGGCGACCACTATTCCCATGGAGGGCTCTCCATCCTTTAAGGACCTGGCCGATAGGAGGACTGAGGTGGTGTCCAAGGCAATGTTCCTAGTGGCAGGGTCGGCCATGCGGCCAGCGCTGGCTTCGGCACTGGTGGCACAGGCGCTTACGGAATGGGCTGCCGTTGTGCACCAGGCTTTGGTGACTCTCCAGGCCCCTCCGGAACCTGTGCAGATGGCGGACCAGCTGATTCAGGGCCTTAAGTACCTCTCTGATGGGGCCCTGGACATGGCTCCCATGCTGTCGAAACTGTCCATGTTCACAGTCATCATTAGACATCTGCTGTGGCTTAGATGTTGGTCCGGAGACCAGGCGTCAAAGAAGGGCCTGACGGACCTGCCTTTTGAAGGTGGTCGTCTTTTTGGGGCTTCCCTGTATGAGATCATCAAGGATTACACTGGATGTATTATGATAGGTGTAAAAGTGCATAGTTGAATTTTTATGTTGCATTGCTATGTGTGTATTGATCACTCATTTGCCTAGTCAGCACCATCACCTTTCTTTTGTTTTTTCACGTGATGTGTTTTGCACACTTTTAAAGGGGCAGAGACACCTATCAGGCTCATTTAAACACTTTCAGGGTGCCTACTCTCACTCATAACTCAACTCCCAAACCCTGCACCCTGTATGTAGCTAATTCCTGAACCCTGCACCCTGTACGTAGCTCACTCCTGAACACTGCGTTCAGGGAGTAACGCACTCCCAAACGCTGTGCTCAGTGTGTAGTACACTCCCAAACCCTGCACTCTGTGCATAGCTCACTCCTGAAGCCTGCACTCTGTGTGTAGGCCACTCCCAAAGCATGCGCTCTGTGCGTAGCTCACTCCCGAAGCCTGCCTTCTGTGCGTAACTCACTCCCAAAGCCTACGCTCTGTGCGTAGCTCGTTCCCGAAATCTGCGCTCTGTGCATAGCTCACTCTTGAAGCCTGCACTCTTTGTGTAGCTGACTCCGGAAGCTTGCGCTCTATGCGTAGCTCACTCCCGAAGCCTGCGCTCTGTGCGTAGCTCACTTCCGAATCCTGTGATTTGTGCGTAGCTTACTCCTGAAGCCTGCTCTCTCTGCATAGCTCACTCTTAAACCCTGGGTCCTCTCAAACCAGTTGTATTGATATAACGCATGACCATATTTATGTGAAAATATCTGGCACCCAATTTTATGATGGCTATATGAATGTTTCAAAATTTTGTACGGTAAACCTATTTTTTGTATTCTGTAGTACTGGTAATGGTATATGGCACATTTAGGCCTCATGCACAGGACATTTAAAAAACTTTATAAAAACGTCAGTAACGTTTTTCAGCCTTTTTAAGCATTTTTGCAGCAGCATTTTTGAGCATTTTTTTTTTAATAGAGAAAAAACAGCGAAAAACATTGGTGAGCCGTGTTTAGCTGTGTTTTTTGGCATTAGAGCGGTTTTGCAGCTGAAAAACATCTCTCAGATCCCACTAGTCTTGGGTTTTTTTTACAGCTCAAAAACGCCACAGCCAAAAACAGTTTATAACAGCCTATGTGTGCATGGACACCTAGGATAACATGATGGGGAGTTTATTGACTGTAGGAAAAAATGTCTGAAGCCAAAAACAGCAGCTGTCAAAACGTCCAAAAACATACTGTGTGCATGGGTCCTTAAAGTCCCAAGTACAGTATGTGATTTTGTTTATAGTTAGGCCTCATGCACACAGGACGTTTTTTGACATTTTTACAGCTGCTGTTTTCAGCTGCAGACGTTTTTTTCTACAGTCATTAAACCCTCCATCATGTCATCCTATGTGTTCATGCACACATAGGCTGTTATCAACTATTCTGAGCAATGATGTTTTTAAGCTGTAAAAAAACCCCAAGACCAGAGGGTTCTGAGAGACGTTTTACAGCTGTTAAAACGCTCTAATGACCCCAAAAACGTTCACTAATGCTCAATAATGCCGATCACCAACATTTTTGGACGTTTTGTATCCATTGAAAAAAAAAAAAAAGCCGCTCAAAAACACCAGAGCTAAAAAAATGCTCATTAACCCTCAATTATGCCGCTGCAAAAACACTAAAAAAAGCTGAAAAAATCACTGATAAGCTACTGACGTTTTTAGGACTTTTTTTAGCGTCCAGTGGTGCATGAAGTCTAGGCATGTAGTTCTTATGAGAGCATATCAATCCTTTCATTTGTACTACTAAGCTTGTAATCTAGGTAAACTAACAGGGTGAGAGTGTTTAGAGATAAACTAAGCTCTACTCCACCCTGTAAAACTGCTGATTCTTCATACAGCAATGTTTTGCCCTAAAAAGTGTATGGGGACCCGGGTCCTACCCTAGGGGACATGTATCAATGAAAAAAAACTTTTTAAATCAATAATTTTTTCAGGAGCAGTGATTTTAATAATGCTTAAAGTGAAAAAAAAATTAAAAATTCCTTTAAATATTGTGCCTGGGGGGTGTCCTTAGTCTGTGTGTAAAAGGGCGCATCCCTGTGAGGTGTAGAACATAGCCAGGACAAAATGACATTTCTATAGGAAAATTTGTCATTTAAAATCGCGGCTGTAATGTATTTCTGGCAATATACAAAAAAATTCCTGGAAAAAAGTAACTGCGGCCCCCCCCCCCCCCCAGTCCAAACCAGGCTCTTCGGGTCTGGTTTGGATATTAAGGAGAACCCCGCGCCAAATTTGAAAAATTTTTTACATGGGGGTCCCCCTAAGATCCAAACCAGACCCTTATCTGAGCATACAGCCCTGGCCGGTTAGGATCGGGGGGGGGGGAGCGAGGGCCCCCCTCCTGAACATGGCTACATGCCCTCAACATGGGGAGTATGGGTGCTTTGGGGAAGGGGAGCTCCGCCCCCCCACCTCAAAGAACCTTGTCCCCATGTTGATGGGGACAAGAGCCTCTTCCCCACAAGCCTGGCCAGTGCTTGTGGGGGTCTGTGGGTGGGGGGGCTTATAGTAATCTGGAAGCCCCCTTTAATAAGGGGGCCCCTAGATCCAGCCCCCCATGTGAACAGGTTTGGGGTACATTGTACCCCTACCCATTCACCAAAAAAGGAGGGTAGTGTAAAAAAAAAACATTAGGCAGTTTTTGACAAGTCCTTTATTTTGTATTATAGCTCTTTCTTCTTTCTTCCTCCATCTTCTCCTGGCTCGGTCCTTCTTCTGGTCTTCTTCTTCTTCTTTTAGTCTTCTTGCTTCCTCTCTTTGTCTTCAATCTTCAATCTACATCTTCATCTTCTTTCCTCTTTCCCCGCCGCCGCTCTCTCCCCTGCAGCAGTCCGGCCCCTGCGCGTCTTGCCGAATGGGCGCTCTTCACGATGACAGTTCTTTTATAAGAAGGGGCGGGGCCACCCGTGACGTAAATGGGTGACCTGCCCCCTCTGACATCACATGACATCAGAAGGGGGCGTGTTCACAGTTACGTTACTGGGTGGCCCCGCCCCTTCTTATAAAAGTACTGTCATTGTGAAGATCGCCCATTCGGCAAGACGCGCAGGGGCCGGACTGCTGCAGCAGAGAGAGCGGCGGGGAAAGAAGATGAAGATGAAGATTGAAGATTGAAGGTGAAGAGAGGAAGCAAGAAGACGAAAAGAAGACGAAGAAGACCAGAAGAAGGACCGGCCAGGAGAAGATGGAGGAAGAAAGAAGAAAGAAGAAAGAGCTATAATACCAAATAAAGGACTTGTCAAAAACTGCCTAATGTTTTTTTTTATACTACACTCCTTTTTTGGTGAATGGGTAGGGGTACAATGTACCCCCAAACCTGTTCACATAAGGGGGGGTCAGGATCTGGGGGCGGCTTCCAGATTCTGATAAGCCCCCTGCCCGCAGACTCCCACAACCACTGGCCAGGGTTGTGGGGATGAAGTCCTTCTCCCCATCAACATGGGGACAAGGTGCTTTGGGGGGGACCTCAAAGCATCCTCCCCATGTTAAGGGCATGTGGCCTGGTATGGTTCGGAGGGGGGGGGCGCTCGCTCGTCCCCACCCCCTCCTGCTATCCCAGGGCTGTGAGCTCGGATAAGGGTTTGGCTTGGATTTTGGGGGGACCCCATGCCATTTTTTAAAAACATTTGGCACGGGGTTCCCCTTAAAATCCATACCAGACCTGAAGGGGCTGGTTTGGATTTTGGGGGGGACCCCACGTCATTTTTTTAAAACATTTTGGTGCGGGGTTCCCCTTAAATTCCATACCAGACCTGAAGGGCCTGGTTTGGATTTTGGGGGGAACCGCACGTCATTTTTTAAAAAAATGTTGGCACTAGGTTCCCCTTAAATACCATACCAGACCTGAAGGGCCTGGTTTGGATTTTGGGGGGACACGCACGTCATTTTTTAAAAAAAAATTGCGCAGGCCATGCTGTTGTAAATTACTTAAAAAATTGTGATAAAATCCCCCAGTCAAACAGGTGGCGAAAAATTGGGCCTTGTGTCTTGACGGTGCCAGAACACTGTAACCACTTGCAGTTACTCTTGTTGGACGGAGGAACTGGGCCTGATGTTGTCAATTAGTTTACAAATTGTGACGAAAGCCCCCAGTCAAACAGGTAGCCAAAAATTGGGCCTTGTGTGTGTGTGTGTGTCTGTGTATTTATATATGTATATATATATGTATATATATATATACCAGGCTGTATATATTTTTATACACCACATCAAGTGGACTATATACCTTAGGTACAGATATATAGAGCATGCTCAATACGCTGTGTGTATATATATATATATATATATATATATATATATATATACCAGGCTGTATATATTTTAATACTCCACCTCAAATGGACTATATACCTTAGGTACAGGTATATAGAGCACGCTTAATACACTGTGTGTATATATATATTTCCTGGAACTCCTGATGTCAGCCTACTATGGGTCAGCTCCGCCCCCTCTGACCCTTTCAGGACAACCTCTTTCCAAGCCTATAAGAGGTGGCTGTCTGCCCCTATGCAGTGTTCTTTTTTTCGTCCTCGCTCCGGACGCCTCTTAAAAAAAAATAAAAAATATAGGATACACACACACAAGAAGAAGCACAGTAGGAGACTTACTGCAAAACCTTGTAATGTCCATGCGATCCTGCCTGTCTGGGCTGTAAACCCTTTGTGGTGGTACTCTTGGTGCTGGGTCTCAGTTCAGCAGTATAAATGACTGTCTGTGTACACCGGCCTCTAGAGAGCAGTTAAACACTGCGAGTATGGGCTGTGTGGCGAATTGGTGAAACAGCAGGCAGACAGGCAGAGTCTCAGTTTAGCAGTATAAATGACTGCCTGTGTACACCAGCCTTTAGAGAGCAGTTAAACAATGCTGGTATGGGCTGGGCAGCGAATTGGTGAAACAGTAGGCAGCCTGAGGCTTGTAGTCCCACAGGAACTCTCAGGAGGTTGCTGAGAGCGGCCACTTCCTGCTACGATAGGAACGCCCTCTCCCATGCTCTGGTTCCTGCTTCCCTGCTGTGATTACAGCGCCTGTGGCTCCAGCTTGTCTCAAAAACACTGATTCTGTGGTGAGTGATGTGGGATCGCAACATGGCTGCTACCTTCGGTTGCTGGATAGATCTCTGGCTGTCTATGTGTTCCCAGGTATCCTTGGTCCTCCTGCCTGCCTCTATAGCACTGAAGAACGCATGGAAAGGTTTGCTATATTTAAAGTTTTTTTTTTCTTTGTGTTGTTTTTTTTTTTTTGTTTTTTAAAAGAGTGCATTCTTCTTCTCTACACAGAGAGAAGACCCAGATGTGGGATAAACGGCCAGGGAAGTACTAAAGAGTTGCATCGCCCACAAAGAAAGAAGCGCTCAAAGTGTGATAAGTCGGGTCAGAGGAGTGGTCGGCGGCAGGATAAAATCCCTGTAAAACGCCACTCCTGATTACCCTCACTGGTGCCTCATTGCAGTGCCCTGAGCCCAGGCCAATTGCTGTTGTAACACCAAAAAGCAACCACTAAGCGCTAGCATGTGCATAAGCAAAGACGCAGATCCTCTTCATCTTCTGGAAGGGCCTCGGCCTGGGAAGAGGAGAAGGCCTGCTGGGCATGTGGGGCAAACTCCCTACCAGGGAGGTGTGTATACTTCTCTTGTTTGAAGGAAGTTGCGTGTGATAATGCAGCAGATGCATGCCAGGTGAAGCACTATATTAAGGTGGCAGTCAAAGGCGGCTTGAAAACCGTATCTAAGAGATCTCGGCCTAGACGGCACTCATCCGCTTCAGAATCAGAGCCAGATGCTACATATCACTACAGTTCAGATGAACAATCAGAGGATTCTGAGTCAGATCTGGAACCAGACACTCATGCATTTGATTTTTTCTTGGTCCCTTCTTTGGGCCTGATTTGCATTTGGTGCATGTTGCGGATTTGCACTACAGTCTATTTGGCGTTGTTTCCTATGGAACACGTTCTGTGGTGTGGGTCTGCAGGAATGCGGGGGATGCTGGAGATGCATGGGTGTGGGTCGAGCCTAGGACCCCTTTCACACTGAGGCGCTTTTCATGCACTTTCACGCTAAAAAGGCGTCTGAAAATCTCACAAAAACCTATTTTTATTAAAATCAATGAATGCTTTCACACTGGGGCAGTGCGCTGGTAGAGTGTTGAAAATACACCCCTCTCCATTGAAATGAATGGAAAGCTCTTCAAAAGCCCCTGAAAAGCTCTTCAAAAGCGCTCAGTGTTTTAAGGGCAGTTTAAAAGCGCCTCGGTGTGAGATGGCCTTTAGTGGAGTTAGTAAGGAGGCTATGAAATGGAAAGAGGGAACCTCACCCCCCTAAAAAACAGCGATAATATTATCCGGACTTGAAAAGGTCACTCCTGTCCTTTTTAATTTTTTGAAATACAGGAAATAATGGAAGATGAATGAGCAAAGCCCGATAAAAGATTGAACGTCCACAACAGGGTCTCAAAGTTGTACCCTTTCCGCTCTAAGGATGCTGAGCTTTGGGATTCCACGCCTAAGGTGGATGCCTCATTACAGAGACTAGCTCGGCACATCACTATGCCTCTAGATGACTCAGTATCCTTCAAGATTCAATGGATCGGAGGGTAGATACAGATCTCAAAAGAATGTACATGGTAGCAGGAGTGGCCTGCAGGCCGGCTATAGCACTTACCTCAGTGACGGCAGCCTGAAAGGTGTGCATTGCGGAGTTAGAGGCCAGTTCTTTGGGTTAAGTGATGGGAGACTAAGGGTCCCCCATTTGCAGTCCATTGAGATCACGGTGTATTTTCTAGCAGAAGTAGCCATGGACCAGGTCAGATGACTGTAATGGATGGCTCATTCTGTGATGGCACGCAGAGCCCTATGGCTGAAGCACCATCAGTGGATAGTGCTTCCAAGCACAGCCTTTGCTCAGTTCCTTTTGATGGGAAAATTTTTGGCAAGACCTTGGAGTCAGAGGTTCAACGAGTTTCTGGAGGGAACTCCGGGCTTATTCCGCAGGAAAGGAAAAGATTACCTCAGCCCTTTCGTCCTTCTGAGAGATCTAAAGAAGGTTTCGAGGAAGCTTCTGCGTACCAACCGGGGCGACTGTTCTTTAGGCCATAGAAGGGGCAGGGTCCAGCCTTTCCCAAAGCAACCAAAGCCAAAGCGAACAAGCCAGCGAAAGCTTCAGACAAGCTCTTCTGAAGGGGTCTCCGTCCAGACTTCTCAAGTGAGAGCAGACTGTCTTATTTTGGAGAGGTCTGAGCGGAAGAAGTTTAAGACGCCTGGGCATCATTCAAAGAGGATATCGCCTAGAATTCAAGGAAAGACCTCCCTAGTCTCGTTCTGTGGAGACCCAGATTCCTACTAGTCCAGAGAAAAGGGCATTGTTTATTAATGTATGTAAAGAGTTTATTGGCATCTCAAGCAATTCTGCCAGTTCTGGAGCACGAGAAGGGAGAAGGATTCTATTCTCCTCGGTTCTTGTTAACAAAATCCTCAGGAGGATTCAGGCCGGTCCTGGACTTAAAAGCCCTGAATGCCTTCAAGAAAGTCCCTCCATTCAGAATGGAGTCCTTGCAAACCATAATTGTCCATTGTGAAGAAGGGAGATTGGCTAGCGTCAATAGACCTAGTGGATGCCTACCTACATGTGCCCATAAGTGCATCGCACCATCGCTTCCATTTCCAATTTTGTTGTCTGCCATTCGGACTGTGCACAGCTCCAAGAACATTTTCAAAAGTTTTGGCAGTCATCATCGCTATCTTAAGAATCAGAGGCATTCCAATTTTTTATTATCTGGGCCACATTCTCCTCCAGGCCGCATCAAAGTCCCTCCTTCAACAGCACGTGCTGATAACCTGCAGCACGATCAGATGTTTTGGTTGGTTAATCAACCATCTCAAGAGTGGTTTGCAACCAGCTCAAGTCCTAGAGGATCTAGGAATGCAATTCAACATTACCCAAGGTCATGTATTTCTGCCTCTCAGGAAGATTGTGGAAATTCAGACTGAATCGGAAATAGTAATGACCAGGCCATTTCTGATGGCCAAGGACTGTAAGCAGTACCTGAGCCTGTTGTCTTCCACAATCCAGGTTCGCCACTCGTTAATCTAGAAGATCTACCATTCAGTACTAATGAAACAGTCTCTGATGTGGTGGAAGATATCTCAGAATCTATATCGCGGGATGCCTCTTGAACCTCCAGTTCCAGTAGTGCTGACTACAGATGCCAGCCTAGTAGGCCGGGGAGCTCATTCCTTAGGCCAACAAGTACAGGGCAAATGAGAGGCATCTCTACCTCAGCATTTAAACCTGTTAGAAATAGAGGCCGTTTGGCACGCTCTAGTAGCCTTCCAATCGGGGCAGTCAAAGTCCTTTCCAACAACAAACTATGGTAGCCTACATGGCCCGGCAAGGGGGCACCAGGAGCCTCCAACTGCTCAGAGCGGCATGCCAGATTTTTCACTAACAGCAGCATACCTTCTGGGTCCACAAAACAAGCTGGTGGATCAACTGAGTCGGAGATTCTTGGATCTGAACGAATGGGGCTTGAATCCCAGATACCTGCTCAAAATCTTCATGGTCCGGGGGACATCGGTCACGGATTGGGTAGCAGGAGGAAAACTCTCATGTGTTACTTCTCCCGAAGGTGGCACCCGCAAGCTCTAAGCCAGGATGCTCTATCCATTCCATGGGACTTTCCCCTAGTCTGTGTTTCACCCTCTCTCGCTGATCCTCAGAGTTTTAATGAGGATTCAACAGGAGGAGGTAACAGCAATAGCGGTGTGGCCCTTCTGGCCCAGAAGACCATGGTATTCACTAGCATAGTAAATGAGATGTGTCAGCCAATTCCTCTGTCTTCTCACAAAGATTTTCTGCTGAAGAACAAGCAGTTTAACCCGAAGCCAGGGAAACTGAAGTTGATGGCATGGAGGTTGGGAGGACATCTATAGAGCATTTAGAAAGAAAGAAAGAAAGAAAGAAAACTATCAATAATACTCTATTATAGGATATATAAATCATTTTTTCAATTCTCAGCAGGAAGAGCTGGGATCTGAGGTTACCCTCAGTCTCTAACATATTGGAATTTCTCCAGGAAGGTCTGGGCAAGGGTTTAGTGTATAGCTCCTTAAAAGTTCAAGTCTGCCCTGCCAGCTATGTTGAACAAAGATGGGCCTTGGATCCTCTAGTGATGCGTTTCTTAAAGGCAGCAATAAAGATCAGGTCTCCAATAAATCTTTTTCCAAAGTGGGACCTGCCTTTAGTTCTGAAAGCCTTATTAGCACCTCCATTTGGTCCGGTGTCATCATGCTCTTTGTCTCAGGGCAATTTTTTGATGACAATTGCATCAGCCAGAAGGGTGTCTGAACTGTGTGCTTTCTCAGCCAGGGAGCCGTATTGCCTAATACTCCAAGATGAAATAGTACTCCCAAGCATTCTTCCAAAAGTAGCATCAGCTTTGCATATGAATTGGGAATCAGTCTTATCGGCTTTGCCGTATATTAACTCGGAAGATGAATGGACTAGGCTGGATCTAGTGCAGGCCTTATCAATATACCTAGAGCAAACTAACGATTTCTGGAAACAAGATCAGCTCTTAATCTTTCCCGGTGGCTCCAGGAAAGGCATGGCTATGCCACTTAGAACGGTGTCTTCATAGATCGAGGGCATATAGAGAGTCGGGATATCCTCCGCCATTGGAGGTCAAAGCACATTCTATGAGAGGCATGGCAGATTCCTGTGCATCATACGCTAAGGTGTCAGCAGAAGCAGTGTGCAGGGCAGCTGGCTGGAGTGCACCTAATACTTTCATTCTGCACTACAGAGTGAATGTAACTCTGATGGCATCGGAAGCTTTTGGGTCTTCTGTTCTGTTGGCGGCTGTCAGCCATTAAAATAATTGATATTGGTTTATGATTCTGTTTATTTGTGTCTTTCCCTCCCCTTATGTGGTTGATTGCTTGCTACGTCCCATAGTAGGCTAACACGAGGAGGTCCAGGAATAAGGAAAATTGTTTTCATACTTACCGTAATTTTCCTTCCCTGGATCCTCCTCATGTCAGCCGAGGAACTCCCACCCAAAGTCTGTCGCGAGGTGGGTAAACTGAACACTGCATAGGGGCAGACAGCCGCCTCTTATAGGCTTGGAAAGAGGTTGTCCTGAAGGGGTCAGAGGGGGCAGAGCTGACCCATAGTAGGCTGACATGAGGAGGATCCAGGAAAGGAAAATTACGGTAAGTATGAAAACAATTTTCCTTAATATGCCAGGCTGTATATATTTTTATACACCACGTCAAGTGGACTATATACCGTATGTACAGTGTACACTGATATATAGCACACTGTGCGTATATATATATATATATATATATATAAAATTAGACTTTTTTTTTCACTACACTAACCTGTCTGCACTAACTGACAGATATATTTTAGATATCTAACTATCTATCTAGTTAGCTATCTACAGTCAGGTACATAAATATTGGGACATCGACACAATTCTAATCTTTTTGGCTCTATACACCACCACAATGGATTTGAAATGAAACAAACAAGATGTGCTTTAACTGCAGACTTTCAGCTTTAATTTGAGGGGATCTACATCCAAATTAGGTGTAGGAATTACAACAGTTTGTATATGTGCCTCCCACTTTTTAAGGGACCAAAAGTAATGGGACAGATTAACAATCAGAAATCAAACTTTCACTTTTTAATACTTGGTTGCAAATCCTTTTGAGTCAATTACAGCCTGAAGTCTGGAACACATAGGCATCACCAGACGCTGGGTTTCATCCCTGGTGATGCTCTGCCAGACCTCTACTGCAACTGTCTTCAGTTCCTGCTTGTTCTTGGGGCATTTTCCCTTCAGTTTTGTCTTCAGCACGTGAAATGCATGCTCAATCGGATTCAGGTCAGGTGATTGACTTGGCCATTGCATAACATTCCACTTATTTCCCTTAAAAAACTCTTTGGTTGCTTTTGCGGTATGCTTCGGGTCATTGTCCATCTGTACTGTGAAGCGCCGTCCAATGATTTCTGAAGCATTTGGCTGAATATGAGCAGATAATATTGCCCAAAACACTTCAGAATTCATCCTGCTGCTTTTGTCAGCAGTCACATCATCAATAAATACAAGAGAGCCAGTTCCATTGGCAGCCATACATGCCCACGCCATGACACTTCACTGATGAGGTGGTATGCTTTGGATCATGAGCATTTCCTTTCCATTTCCATACTCTTCTCTTCCCATCACTCTGGTACAAGTTGATCTTGGCCTCATCTGTCCATAGGATGTTATTCCAAAATTGTGAAGGCTTTTTTAGATGTTGTTTGGCAAACTCTAATCTGGCCTTCCTGTTTTTGAGGCACACCAATGGTTTACATCTTGTGGTGAACCCTCTGTATTCACTCTGGTGAAGATTTCTCTTGATTGTTGACTTTGACACACATACATCTACCTCCTGGAGAGTGTTCTTGATCTGGCCAACTGTTGTGAAGGGTGTTTTCTTCACCAGGGAAAGAATTCTTCGGTCATCCACCACAGTTGTTTTCCGTGGTCTTCCGGGTCTTTTGGTGTTGCTGAGCTCACCGGTGCGTTCTTTCTTTTTAAGGATGTTCCAAATAGTTGATTTGGCCGCACCTAATGTTTTTGCTATCCCTCTGGTGGGTTTGTTTTGTTTTTTCAGCCTAATGATGGCTTGCTTCACTGATAGTGACAGCTCTTTGGATCTCATATTGAGAGTTGACAGCAACAGATTCCAAATGCAAATAGCACACTTGAAATGAACTCTGGACCTTTTATCTGCTCCTTGTAAATGGGATAATGAGGGAATAACACACACCTGGCCATGGAACAGCTAAGCAGCCAATTGTCCCATTACTTTTGGTCCCTTAAAAAGTGGGAGGCACATATACAAACTGTTGTAATTCCTACACTTCATTGCCTCAGAAGACGTCGCTCTGACGAAACGCGTAAGTCGTGGCCCATTTTTAACGTTATTTCGTCACTTCCGGTTTTTGGAGCACGGACCACTGGAACGCACACGAGGAGGAAGGAAGGGGCTCCTACCTTCCTCAAAGCGGGTTTTGCCCACCTCTATGTGTTTTTACTCCGAACTTACTGGAAAGCTGATGTGATTCCTTATGGTCAAGTTTTACCTTTACATGAATAAAAGTCGTTTTTATAAAAAACGTACTTCACTATTGCGGATTCCATTTTCTTTTCATGCACCCCTGAAGGAGGATTCCCCCTGATACAGGAAGCAAGCACACAGGAAAGGAGAAACAGCGAGGACCCATCCGAATCCCCAAAGGAAGGATTCCAAGACCCCATTTACCGAGGCGTGTACCCCTGCAGGGGTGTGGAGTAGTTGGTAAGTGGGGACACATAAGGGGAAACACGAAAGTCACCATTTCCTCTGTTCGAAGCAACACTGAAGTCACTTCATTTTTTGAGGATTACAGTATTACCATCGCGAAATTCTGAAAGTCATTGAAGTGTGTTTCAGATTCTCTCTAATATGAAAACATATGACTATGAAGTGTATGAGATTACAATCCTATGATTGAACCCACCGAATAGTTATACGGACCTGACCACGCTGCTGATTGTCTCATCTGGTTTCTACTATAAAAGTATTAAAAACCGGTTAATACGTGATTTTAGATAGACATATGAGATTACCTATTTATTCTTCTTTCTGGTTTTTACTGACTTTTACTGACATTTACGGACATGTTATATATATGAGTTTATAAACCTTCTCTCTACTGTATTATATCTTATAAAACCACCACCTTACCTTCTTTTTTATCAAACCTATTGCAAAGGGATTTTTAGATGTTCTTAGATTAATTCTTCTTTTTTACGGACATTTACGGATTTTAGTGTTACGGACTTTTTACGGACATTTCTTGATCTTTACTTATAATTCTTATTACATTTTATAGGGATCAACCCACACTAGACAGATACACTTCCCAAAATTAATTTCAGACAGCGCCATTCCTACGTTATCTTCATTTACATATACAAACTGTTGTAATTCCTACACTGTTCATCTGATTTGGATGTAAATACCCTCAAATTAAAGCTGAAAGTTTGCAGTTAAAGCACATCTTGTTCGTTTAATTTCAAATCCATTGTGGTGGTGTATAGAGCCAAAAAGATTAGAATTGTGTCAATGTCCCAATATTTATGGACCTGACTGTATTTTCTGTGGTTTTTATCTATTTTTGACAATTTTTTTTTCAAGCCAGCTAACTAAACAGGAACCTACGCTATCTCTCTACAAGCAACGCCGACACACTATCGCTATCACACATATCACACTATCACTGTACGAGCGGCTTTATATAGTGTGGGGCGTGGATTGAGACTGCTGTGCAGTGATTGGCTAAAGGCATCCTGCCTTTAGCCAATCAAAGTTCTCACAGCAGGCCGCCCGCTGATTGGCCAAAGCATGCAGGTCATGTGCATGCTATGACCAATCAGCGGGCGGCATTCCGCCTCCATTTTAAAACATTATGGGGCGCGCAAAGTTGCCGCGAACGCCCCATAATGTTCGGGAAAACCCGAACTAGCGAACAGGCGATGTTTGGATCGAAGATAAGTTCGATCCGAACATGAACCCCATCCCTACTTGTGGCATTTCGCAAGAATACCAATGGCCCTATCCAAACAGTCTTTAGTATTTAGCAGCCTCCTTCAGCATCCATACTGTCAGCTGAATAGGGAAGGATTGACATAAACAAGTCCCTGGATCAACAGGTCTATGTGGATCAGGAGCAATTATGGAGTCTGAACTGACAGGGCCTTAAAGAGGTTGTAAAACCTCCATGCAGTATTTGTACTTATAGGTAAGCCTATAATAAGGCCTACCTATAGGCACTGTAAATATCTTCTAAAAGTGCGCCGTTTAGGACATATTTACTGCATACTGCGCCAATGATGTCATCGGCGCATGCGCTCTGAAGGAACGGCCGCCCCTGCCGTTTATTCAGGAGGGAGTGCCATGACTGGTGGAGTCCGCGGCCCTGGAAGGAAAACCAGGGGACAGTGCGGGCTTCGTTTGCAGGTGTCACATAACGTGCTAGTATGCAATGCATACTAGCACATTATGCCTTGTAGGGAAGGGGGAAAACTGTTTATTTCTGGAAGAGTTTACTTTCTCTTTAAGAGATGAGAATCAGGTCATTCTGGGTCACAATGGAGCTATTGCAATAAACATTTCCCTTGTTTGTCTACTTTTCCTCAGAACAAAAGAGAGAAGAGACACAAGGGAGCAGATATAGCCCAGACTGAAATCCCAATTTTGAGATAGGTACGTCCATGCCTGATGATTCCTAAATTCTCATGATTGAGCATTATGTTACTTTCCTGTTTGATCTTGAAGCAAACTGGTCATCTAGTAGTTGTTAAAATCTTTCACCTATGAGAGCAAAGATCTCTGGATTCCAGGCACTAGTGAGCACGCCTTTGGGTAAGGTATAACCCCTGTGCCAGAATGAGTGATCCTGTTCATCACCTGGCGTAACCCAGAAGAACCCACCCAGGGGTAGGCCTCCTATGTGACCCACACTTGGTGCCCAAGGAGATAAAGGGGAACATGAAGGAAGTGTCACCTACCTTACAAGCTGTATTGTGGAAACTATCTGTTATGGTACCAGAATCCTTGCTGAGACTTCCAAAACTTCCACTCTCCAAATCCCTGCAAGGAATTCCAGAATCCCTGCAGGGCTTCCAACGATTTTTGCAGAATCCACAACAGTACTCCCAAAAGTATTGCAGAATCTCTGCCAGGATTTAAATGGTACTCGCAGAATGCCTGTGAAGACTTCAAATGGTACCTACAGAATTTCTGTCAGGACTCCCTAAACTTTGTTTTGGCAGGTTATTGGGCTGTGGTGATCGTGGTTAACAATGTGATCTACATCGCTGGATGATGTTGGATATACACCATGGAAATTTTTTTTTCAAACTTTTTCCACAGTGTTTGTGTACTCATTCACTTTGTTGTCTTTTATGTGAATGAATAACAAGATATAAAGGGGGCTTCCAGATTCCAATAATTCTTCCCCCAACCCCACTACCATTGGGCCAGGAATGTGAGGAAAAGAGTAGCCTTGTAAAATTCAGGAGTTGGGGCACACTCACTGCATCTTCCTTTTCTGGCCACTCAGGTTTCCTGCCTGGATATGGATCTAGCAGGGGCGAACTGACCCATATCCAGGGCCCCATGAGAGGCTCCTGGTGATGAAGCCAGTGCTGGTGTTCTGTCAAATTAGCCAACTCATCAGAAACTCCAACCACGCTACTTCCGGTTTGATTAAACCAGCAGTAATTGAAGATTTTGACGAATTGCTGTTTGGACACAACACTGGCAACCGAATGCAGTCCAGTGTACGATATTATGAGCGGAGATTGTTACTCCGCTCCGATACTAACCAACAAAATGGCCGCATCCGAGGTGGCGACAACTTTATCTTTGTTAGCCGCTGTGCTGTCAAAACTGCAAAATGTTCCTCTATCGGACTGCATTTGGTTGACGGTGTTGTGTCCGAACAGCAATCTTCAATTACTGCTGGTTTAAATAAACTGGAAGTGACGTGGTTGGAGTTTCTGAGGAGTTGGCTAATTTGACAGAACACCGGATCAAGTCCCGAACTTCTGGCACTGCGCTCCACTCAATGAAGATTCCTATCAGCTGTGCCAGTCTGTTGTCATCTCCTCTCTCCCCGCCCGCCCACCTCGATGACCCTTTTTGCATACACACTGAGGAAAAATCTGTAGAACCGATCCGCCTCCCTCCAACTTCAGCTCTCACACCTTGCTTGCAGCGGTACCTGATTCCCGCCGGTAAGGCAATATAAATGGAGATCTTAAAGAGGGCAGGGGGCACTGCTATAAGAGGGGTCTTTATGATCTCTAGAGTTCTGTATGGAAGGGGGGCATTGATATAAAGGGACTGTGAGCTAATGGGGGTCTCTAAGGGGGGTGCTGATCTAATGGTAGGTGACCAACCATTAGATTGGCAGCACCCCCACTTACAGCCCCCCCAATAGATCAGAGTCTCCTTATATCAGCCCCAGAGACTAACAGACCATTCGGGGGGCGGAGCTGGGAGAGCAGAAGCGGTGTCAGTTGCCAGGTGACAGTGGCCTAGTTACTAAGGACAACCCAGACTTTGCCATCCTTGTGAAGCCTCCTGAGAGAGCAGAACAATGTGACCCTTGCCACCAGTAACCATAATCATCAGTCATGAGTGAGCTGAGCCGGGATCAGCTTCATGATTGTGGAAGGGGGCCGGGTACCGAACCAGCAGCTGGTGGTTCATTTCCAGCCCTTGCTGACCAACCCACCATCTGATGATGCCCACAATGCCATCCGCCAGCTCTGGGGAAAAGATCAGACGAGCCCGGCACTGGGGAGGAGATCCCAGCTGACCCAGGTACTGGAGAGGAGATCAGAGGCCCTGTACTGAGAGGCATGTATTATCTAGGATTACAGGGGGTCTGGTGGGGTGCATATAGGGTCTGGTGTTATCTAGGAGAGGCAGCATAGGGGGTCTGGTGTTATCAAGGAGTCGGGGCATAGGGGGTTTGGTGTTATTAAGGAGTCGGGGCATAGGGGGTCTGGTGTTATCTAGGGTTGGGGGGGGTCTGGTGCTACCTAGGAATATGGGGGTCTGGTTTTGTCCAGGTGTGGGGATACCAGGGGTCTGGTGTTATCTAAGAGTGGGAGATACAAGGGTCTGGTGTTATATAGGAGTAGGGGATACAGCGTTTCTGGTGTTATATGGGATTTGGGGTTTAGGGATCTGGTGTTATCACAGAATAGGGGCTACAGGGATTTTGGCATTATTTTCTAGTGGGAGGATACAGAAAGTCTGGTGTTATCTGGGACTGTACATACAAGTATCTGATATTATCTGGGATGGGAGGGGGAGAACATTTTTGTGAAAGGAGATTAAGGGGGTCTGGTTGTATTTGTGAAGCTGTGTACAGGGGGGGTCAGGTATTATCTATGAGCAGGATCTAGTGCTATTTGTAAAGGGGGGGTTGTTCGGAAGGTGAGGGGTCTATACGTGTACAGTATCTCACAAAAGTGAGTACACCACTCACAATTTTGTAAATATTTTATTATATTTTTTCATGTGACAACACTGAAGAAATGACACTTTGCTACAAAGTAAAGTAGTGAGTGGACAACGTGTATAATAGTGTAAATTTGGTGTCCCCAAAAAAACGCTGGCAACAAAAGTGAGTACACCCCTAAGTGAAAATATGCAAATTGGGCCTGAAGTGTCAATATTTTGTGTGGCCACCATTATTTTCCAGCACTGCCTTAACCCCCTTGGGCATGGAGTTCACCAGAGATTCACAGGTTGCCACTGGAGTCCTCTTTCATTCCTCCATGACAACATCACGGAGCTTGTGGATGTTAGACACCTTGCGCTTCTCTGCCTTCCATTTGAGGATGCCCCACAGATGCTCAATAGGGTTGAGGTCTGGAGACATGCTTGGCCAGAACATCGCCTTTACCCTCAGCTTCTTTAGCAAGGCAGTGGTCATCTTGGAGGTGTGTTTGGGGTTGTTTTTATGTTGGAATACTGCCCTGCGGCCCAGTCTCTGAAGGGGGGGATCATGCTCTGCTTCAGTATGTCACAGTAGATGTCGGCATTCATGGTTCCCTCAATGAACTGTTGCTCCCCAGTGCCGGCAGCACTCATGCAGCCCCAGACCATGACACTCTCATCACCATGTTTGACTGTAGGCAAGACACACTTGTCTTTGTACTCCTCACCTGGTTGCTGCCACACACGCTTTAAACCATCCGAACCAAATAAGTTTATCTTGGACTCATCAGACCACAGGTTTCCCGTAATCTATGTCCTTAGTCTGCTTGTCTTCAGCAAACTGTTTGCAGGCTTTCTGCATAATCTTTAGAAGAGGCTTCTTTCTGGGACGACATCCATGCAGACCAATTTGATGCAGTGTGCGGCATATGGTCTGAGCACTGACAGGCTGACCCCCCCCCCCACCACTTCAACCTCTGCAGCAATGCTGGCAGCACTCATACGCCTATTTCCCAAAGACAACCCCTGGATATGACGCTGAGCATGTGCACTCAACTTCTTTGGTTGACCATGGCGAGGCTTGTTCTGAGTGGAACCTGTCCTGTTAAACCACTGTATGGTCTTGGCCACCATGCTGCAGCTCAGTTTCAGGGTCTTGGCATTCTTATTATAGCCTAGGCCATCTTTATGTAGAGCAACAATTCTTTTTTTCAGATCCTCAGAGAGTTCTTTGCCATGAGGTGCCATGTTGAACTTCCAGTGACCAGGAAGTCCAGGTGAGCTGCAAAAATGGATGGCCTGTTAGGTGTCTGTAGAGATCTGAAATGCTGTACCCCTGACAAATACAGCTTAACAGTGCTAGAGGATAATCCCAACTCACTGTGACAGTAAGCTGCAAATGCCATGACATAACTAACCTCGGGGAATCACAAGGATATTGATCCATGAACCTGCGAAACGCCATCCACACTGTGGTATAAGCCTTCACTGTATTCCTGGTTAGGGAACCGTTGGCCAACACCATGGCCTGATCCCAGAACCTGCCTAGTCCATGATCAGATGGGCGTAAGGCGGAACTGTTTTGCCCTCCAGCTCGGCTCCCGGATGCTGTAAGAAAAATTGAGGCAGGTTAAATTATGACAGTGCATCGGTAGCACCATTAAACCTCCCCCCGATGACTTTGCCTTGGAAATGGAATTTAAAAGTGATACCTAACCATGTCAATCTACGCATGAATCACATGATCAACAGTGATCCTGATCTGCCTTTACTGATAGTTTTTGCCGTAGCCAAATTATCTGTGAAGAAAATTACCGACTTCCCAGTCCACTCCGCTCCCCACATAACTGCTGCTGTTACGATCGGATAAATTTCAAAGAGAGCGGAGGTCTGAGTAAATTTAGGCAAATGAAACACCTCGGGAGGCCACCAAATATGGCCGAAAAACCCATGGACGCTGCTGCATCGGAGAACACCCTAGGTGAATCATTGGTAGGCTGTGGAATAAGATGCCGTTCCAGTCGCAAAGGAACTGATCCCACATGACCAGATCAGCCCGGGCATCCGCCTGCAACCTGATCACTGATTCAGAGTCCTGACATGAAGGCAGCAGGGCCAATAACCTAGATAGGAAGGATCTACCCTGAGGGATAATCCTCATAGCATGATTCAACATGCCCAAGAGAGACTGTAACTCCATTTTGGAACAAACTGGTGACCGCACAAACCCATGGATAGTCTGCCGAATCCTGACAAAGTTATACCCAAAAAATTGATAACCTTGGACGGCCCCTCCACTTTGCGGGCTGCTAACGGAACATTCAATTCCGCAAACAACCTGGTAAGTGACTTCAGAACCTTAGGTGATGAATCCGGGTGTTCAATCAGTAGGAAATCATCTAAGTAATGTACTATCCGTCACAACCCTCGCAGTTACAAAAATCCAGTGAAGTGCTTGTGCAAATAAATCAAACAAGCAAGGACTACTTTTTGATCCGAACGTTAATCTTGTGGCAAAGTAATAATTTCCCCGCCATTTGATGCCATACCATTGCCAAGGTTAGGCTTGATAGGCAGCAGCTTAAACGCATCCGCCACATCTGCTTTGGACAACCAAGCCCCTGTTTCTAACTGCAAAATGTGCTGTATGGCTAAATCCACCGATGCCTATTTCAACGAAAACTCTTCTGATGAAACAAGTGAATTCAAACTCGGTATGTGGGAAGAATGAGGCGCAAACAGGTCATAAATCAAACTATATTTATTGGAGAATTTTCCACAAACCACCCCTATCGGGCTGACCCTCCACATTTCAAAAGGTGGAGACACGAATGGACCAATCACGAAGTCCTTAGAGATTTCTATATCCAATAATTCATCCACCACAGCAGCATGTCTATCTGCTGACAGCAGATTCCTGCATTCGAAAGACTGCGTTGGAAGTGTGATGAAACCTGTATGGAACCCCCCTCAAAATCCCTCCATCAAAAATTGCCTGAATGCCGGTGATGCATGATTTCCTAAACAGTCCCCTAACAAAGAAACATTTATTTGGCTTAGTCATGTGTTGGATGACCTAACCAAACAAGAGGACTTGGGGTGTGCCCTGAAACAATTAGTGCAGACATGTAGGAGCCTACACTGATTGTAATTACAACCTGCCTGATTATAATTATTGCACAACTGTGCCTTACCCAGATAATGGATAGGCCTCCCCAACTTATCCACCTGTCCTGTGGGTCCTGTGGAAGATACCCCACTGACTTGTTTGACCGCCCCGACGTGACTAGATGCCTCGAACGTGGGGCACCAAGCTGAAGTATGAGCTGTGGACTGACAATTGCCGCACACCAGAGACTTCTCATTGGCAAAATGCCTGCAGATTAATTCCATATCAATGTTACTCCAGCATGTGACTAACTGGAACTGAGCCCAAGTTGCTGCAACCTTCGCCGAAAAAGATCTATGGTAGTCATAGAAACTACACCTGCCATATTTATGCTCCAAATCCACTACTTTATGAAGATATAGGTCCAATTCCTCTCTTCTACCGGGACTAACTGAGCATGTCCCTGAAAATACCAAATGGCAGCACAAATTCTGCCACACTAAGCTTGCGGTTAAGCCTGGGGTCCTTTGTTTTAAGCACCACGAGACTTCCCCACACACATAGGACTTATTCTCTGATACATCCTGCGAAGCAGTAAGCAACAATGCAAAATTCACATCTTTCCCCTCCAAAATATCTTTCTTAACATTGGTTGGGATAAAATGAGCCGGGGATACTGATGGTAACACTGTCAATGGTGAAGGAGCTGCCACTGGTAACAGAATGCCAATATTACCTACAGGCGCGCTAGGAGGAGCAGGAGCTGATAGAACCGCAACTGCTTGATCCCTAGCGCACGTGTTTCGATGACTTCCATCCTATCCAGTAATTGCGACATGGATGTAACCAACGTGTTTAACACGGTGTGAATCTGTGTCAACGATGTGTGCACAGAAACATACTCTTCACTGGTAGAGGTGATTGGCTACGACGGAGTTGGAAATAGCCTAAATAACTTGGCTTTCCTGGCTGAAGCTGGGAATGGAATGCCCCTCTGATGCAGCTCTGCTGTGCGCCTGGGTATGGTCTAGTTTCTTAACGACTGAGTGCTCCCATGTTCTGACCCTCCTCGTGGGGACGGTGGGATGAAAGCCAAATCATCACTGTCAGATACATGTGACATGATCCAATCTACAGAAAGAAAGCATAAGGGTAAGCACCCCCACTACATGAACCAGTACCGTACCCTGTGCATGATTATTCTGAGGATGTGCGTGAATACTATGCCAAATTGGCAGCGCGTGCAACCACCTAAAACACAACCACCCCTATGTGTAATGTGCTACCTTTCTGTTTAGCCCGAGCAACCTGCAGTGCTGATAGAGGAATTAAAAACGAACACTCAGGGCTAACGTACCCACAGAACGTGGTGGGTAGATATAGGAGTAGGATGAATGAACGTGCAACGTATGACGTATGGTATACAGGCGAGCATTTATGTTCTATAACATTTAAAAACGAAAACTCAGCCCGTATGGATCCGTAGACGTGACGGATCCGGAAATAACCACCTGACTACTACTACCGTAAATGAAAGTCACCTGACATACCTTACTGTTTGCGAAATACTCTGGAATCCACAAGCAACCAGATACCTGAATTCTGGTGATGAAAATTATGAAAAGTATGACAGACGTGATGATGAAGTTACGAATGACACTGCAGCGAATGCAGACGAACATTAAAAACGCATGAAAATGACAGACACCAGAAACTGAATCATGCCCCGTGCAACAGTAACCCTCCATGTAAATTTTTTTTTTTTTATAAACGCACCTGCTAATGATACACAATTCAGAGGTCCACCTACGAAGATCAAAAGAACACCACTATTGCAGAAGCAACACTAACAACTGGAAGATGAAGAACCACCTGTGACAAAAAGTACTGACAGTTACTCCCCCCATACCAAAAACTAACCGAAAAGTGACATCAAACAATGCCCCCGACCATGCTGCAAGAGACACCCCCCCCCCCCACAGACCTAAGCAATAACCTTGACAAGGAATATGACTACAACCGCCAATACTGTGCCCCCCTCCCCCTTATCTAGCCATGCAACAGCCTGTGTATGCTGAGTGACTACAATACACCTCCCTCGCTTTTTTTTTTTTTTTTACCGCACACTCCTGCCCCCTCCTCCCCCCCTCTACCTTAAACACATGACACCCGGCCACTATAGCGCCGACTACCTAACCTGACCTGCGATTCCCTGCAACCACCCCTCCCCACATGCTGCCTGGCCATGGAACTTGCTGCTGCACCGCCCCCCCCTCCATCCAGGCACGCCAGGGAGGAGAAGACAGAATACAGATGTCATTATCCCAGCTCGAGGGGGGGGATGCCGCGGAGACGACCGCCGTACTGAATCAGCAGATTGCATAACAACTGCCCCCCCGCGCTGAACCCTGGTGAAATGCCCGACCGATGCATCAGCGAAACGCTCCGCAACCTCCCCGCCCCCACAATCGTACCTGTAGCTGCCGATGCAAACCCCTGCACCTATCACCACCAAGCCGCCCGTCCAACCCGGAAGTCCGCGTAACCGGAAATGACGTCGCACGGCTGCTTCAACAGACCGAGAAGCCGAGCGTTATATGCTCCAGACTCCTCCCACAAATCCAGGCTGGCCTCCGGCCAGCGTTCAGACATATGTATGTATCTTTTTTTTATTTCTATTTTTTCCTACACTAACCTGTCTGTACTAGCTGACTAGATTTTAGATTTCTAACTATCCATGTAGTTAGCTATCTAGCTATATAAACTGCCTGTATTCTGGAATCTACGCTCTCTCACTAACAACGCCGACACACTACATAGAGCCGCTGTACAAGCGGCATTATATAGTGTGGGGCGTGGATTGAGACTGCTGTGCAGTTATTGGTTAAAGGCATCCTGCCTTTAGCCAATCAAAGCTCTCATAGCAGGCCGCCCGCTGAGTGGCCAAAGCATGCAGGTCATGTGCATGCTTTGGCCAATCAGCGGGCGCCATTAAGCCGCCATTTGTAATCATTATGGGGCGCACGAAGTTGCCGCGAACGCCCCATAATGTCTGGGTTTTCACAAACAAGTGAACAGCAGATGTTCTGGTCGAACTCACATTTGACCAGAACACGAAGCTCATCCCTATTTGGCACTAGGGTTGCCACCTCATCCCTTTAAACCCGAACACCTATGAATTACACAGGTTCTGAGGCTAATTTAACACGTTATAAGGAACCAAGTGGGTTTATTTACCACCTTAATCAGCCACAGAACCTGTGTAATTCATATGTGTTTGGGTTTAAAGGGATGAGGTGGCAACCCTATTTGGCACCCAAATACACGATGGAATAGGTCTGCACTTGAAGGGAAAGGTTCTATCTAGCTGTATCTGAAAGAGTAATTAAGAGAATATCTAACTTTCTGATATTGATTTTAAAATTGGAAAGATCCTGGAACCTGACAAGTTTCTTCATAATGAGTGGTAGAGAAAGGTGAGATTTAGTAGCAAAGAAAAGGACATTATCTATGATAGGGGTGAGTTTGTAAGAAGGAGAAACAGCTGTTTACCACATATATCTGGGTTTTCTCTAATCTTGTGAAACAATGCTTCAAAAAACTAGTACAAATAGCATCTGCGCCAGGGGTCAGCCCTGTCTTGTGCCATTAGCCCAAAGCTTGGTGAGAGGATATTGTTTACCTTTATTTTGGCTGAGGGGCAGCTATACAAAGTGTATATCCATGCAAACATATTCCCACAAAGCCCCATGTGATGTAGAACCTCATCGTTGAAGACCCAGTCAACCCAAAAAAATGCCTTTCAGGTTTGGTTGATAAGATGAGACAGGGGATGTTCCGGAGTCTCACCCAGTGAACAAGGGATATGACTCTTTGAGAGTTGACTCTCCCTTTCCTAAGAGATATACCCCACTTGGTCCTGATGAAAAACATCCCACAGGTAGCCTGTTAGCCAGAAGTTTTGCTAAGGCTTTAACATTGAAAGTCATTAATGAAATCGGGTGAAACATTTTGGCAGAGGTGCAGATCCTTGTCCTCATTGAGCAGCAAAGTTCTGTGGGCCATCTTTGCAGCTTTTGGATGTACCCCCAAGGTCAGGTTATTAAGAGATTATATGTAGCAAAATGAGTTTAAGAGTATTTGAGAATGTAGGCTCTAATTAAGCCATCTGGGCCAGGAGTATTCCTTGATGCCATCCCTTTAAGGATATCGGTAGCCACACTTTGGATATTGTGAGATACCAGAATTTAGTAATGGAAAGATGAGCGCTGCAGTTAAGCACACTCAAAGAGATGACCAGTTGATACTTTCACCTTAGATGTCCCAGGACTGGTAGATTGGAGATATATTACCACCTCCTTGGGTAGAGGTAATGGGTAGCCAGCAGGTGATCTCTGAATGGGATGGGAGGGCAAGGATGAACATAGCAGGCAAAATGGCTAAAGTTGCCACATCATCCCTTTAATCCAGGACACATATCAATTACACAGGTTCTGTGACTGATTACGGTGGTAATTAAACTCACTTGGTGCCTCATCTGCATTAAATTAGCCTCAGAATCTGTGTAATTCATAGGTGTCCTGGATTAAAGGGATGATGTGGCAACCCTATACAAAACAGGGTGCATACATCAGCCTCATACATAGATTGCTGGGTGAGTGAACTGCCCTTGGCTTTAGTGCACATGGCTGATAACACACAGGTGATTATTTTCATAGGGATTAATCACTGCTAGAAATTGTTAATGCCAGTGATTCACAGTGATTTATAACTAACGATTTAAAAGCTTTAAGAGCAATTGTGGCTAGTGATTTTTTTTTTTACAGAGTGAATTTTGATTGCTAACAAATAACTTTAAAATTTGTGATATCTATAAATCACCGCGCTAATATCAAAGTGCTCTATCAAAATATGATAATGTCTTTGCTGCTGCTTGAAAAAATAAAAGTGCAAAATTGAAAACCAATCAAATCCCAGAGTTCTCAGCAGCGCACAAAGCTAATTAAAGTGCATATAACGAAAGTCCAATGTGGTAATCAGAAATTCATAATCCCAAGTGCAGTATGAATCAATGCTTGAATTAATCGACCACCAATAAATCCTCCTCCACTGGTGCAACATGTGCAGGAAAACCAAATAAACTGAGGTTTAACCAGCCTAACAGATGAGAATCACCACATGAGACACCTCTCTGCTCCCACTTCCAGAAATATTTTTTTTTTTATCTTCCTCTGTGAGCTCCTGAACTTCTCCTTTAATTTTTTAAAAAAAAATATACATTATATATACTTTAGTACATAAAGAAACCCCCCTCCCTGCAAGATCACCAATCGTGAGTATTGATGGACTATCAACTATGGGGTGTGTATTGTGCCTAGAGCAGAGCACATAACCATGAACGAACAAAAGTGAGTGAGGAAAGGAGAAGTTCAGGAGCTCACAGAGGAAGTTAAAAAATATATATTTATATATATTTCTGTAACCCGGAACTGTTATGCTGGTTATAATCATACGTCTGGTGAGCCTCAGTTTGTTTGGTTTTCCTGCACGTTTTGCACCAGTGGAGAAGGATTTATTGGTGGGAGATTAATTCAAGCACTTATTCATACTGCAGTTGGGATTATGAATTTCTGATTACCGCATTGGACTTTCGTTATATGCACTTGCACTTTGATTAACTTTGTGCGCTGCTGAGAACTCTGGGATTTAATTGGTTTTTAATTTTGCAACTTTAAAATTTCACTGCTAGCAATCCCATAAAACATCATGCATTTCTTAGCGACAAATTGCTGTAACAAAACAGGTGGATAATCAGTGTTTTATCTACACATCTGTGGTTATAATGCGCATATAACTGGCTACTCAGAGAATTTTTTTGCCACCAGAGGGTACCATATCTAGCCAAGCATTGGATACCTGGTCTCTCATATGGAGGTGTGATATTATAGCTAAGAGACAATCAATTTGGAGCTGGACAGGATTACATAAGTACACTGTAGGCAACCTGGTTATTTACAGGGTTCATTGGTATTCCTTTGGAATATTTGTATTATTATAATTAGTATAATGTACATATGAACAACCTGTAAGGTAGAGGTCGTGTGTTGGAAGTCACATACTCCGTGTTTCCCTCCTTGTTGAGCGACAAGCAAATGAGAGGCCTACCCTGGAGCGGGCTCTACTGGGCCACACTATGCACTTTGTACAGGATCAACCCCACTACACATGGGGTACCTTTACTCGAGCCATGCTCACAACCTGGACAGATGATCAAAGATGAACGAACTCTCATAAACTTTCTTGATTTACTATACATTGTTTCTTGTGCATTTAGAAGGGACACGCAGAGTCCTTGCCCTCTCCAACTGTCCAGCATGTCTTCACATTGTGTTAACTCTAGTACTGATGTCTTCATACCCCAATGTACTTGGTGACCCAAGCTGTGGACTATGTGTGTCAGTTACTTGCATTGCATCCCTTAAGTAACTTCAGACTAGGCAAAGGAAAAGTTTCAAACATTTTACTTGAAGACTAAATTAACATAATGGCAAAGACAATCAACAGTCCAAAATAAAGTGGCAGCATTTCCTAAGTCCCTAACTTCAGGCTTGTAGCTGCCTCAGCATACCTGTTCAAGCAAATGTCCAATACCCGGTTGAGTCAATGTCTGGAATTTAGCACAGACTTTGGCATGACACTGCCCATCCAGGGCGAGCCTGGCAAGGTGGACCAGGCCTAAACCAAACTGTTTCTTCTTTCCCCTTACTTCTGTCTGCACCATCTCTCTCCGGACCTCTGTCCCTTTTATATCACACAGGACCAGGGGTTGCAAAACCTGGCAAGAAAAATACAGAAATTGCAGTTAACCCCTAACTTCCCGCTGGGCAGCAGTAATCATTACCTGTCTACAAACCAAAATGGGGAATTAATATGTGTCAGGGCTGCACTCAGCCCTCCCTTCTCAGAGCTCAGGTTTCTCAGCTGTCGGTTAATTGCCAGTACTCTTCATTCCACAGTGAATCACCTGGTCTTCATTTCCTGCTCATCAGCTAGCCCTCCTGGCTATTTAAATTGCCTGGATCATATCCTCTATGCCTTTGCCTTGGTCAACTTTTAAAGACTTTGCCTGGCTGACTTCCCTTCTGATTCCTTATCCTGTTTGCTGCCTCTGACTACGCTGATCTCTGGATTCCTGTTTTACTGGCTTGTTCCGACTACCCACTCTGGTTACCGAACTCTGGTTATGTTTTGACTATGTTTGCACTGTTTGTATTATTTTACCATTTTATTAAAAAGTGTGATTTTTACTACATTTCTGTCTTCATGGTTCCTGACAGTAGGCAAAGGCTATGAATTTAGAAGATGCAGGCTGTTACGTACCAGGTAGTGAGTCTGAAGGCAGGGGATGGCCTCCCCTACGACCCCGGTTCGAGAGACCGCTGGGAGTGGGACAAAGGCCACAGGAGCATGGGGAGGTAAGAGTGCCTGTGGTATTCCGGTAATGTCCACCAGCTGGAGGTCCGGAGGATTGCTGGAGATAGAGATGACCTACGGAGCAATAGATGCAGACAGGAAGACTGGAGAAGACTTGCGGAGCTGGCAGCTACTGAGGTCTGGATGGCCACAGACACTGGAGAAGAGTCGGGTGCAGGCAGGGTCGGCAACTGGCTGGCGGTGCAGTACAAGTGTTCAGGCAAGAGAATGGTCAAGTCCAAGCAAAGTTCGTTAACAGACTGGTGGCAGAAGTACAGAGGAATCAGGCAATTGGATAGTCGTAGGCAAGCCGCGGGTCAGTGCAGGCAGAGACAAGCCGGGTGACAGGAACAGATAACAGGTTACGGGTCTCTCAGAAAACAGGTCACATGCTGTAGATCAGACAGCACTCGCTGCAGGGTGCATTCAGCTTAAATGGAGCTGTTTGGTGCCGTTTCCGGTGCGTACGCGCGCATGAAAGCACAGGCGCGCGAAAAAGCGCAAAATGAGCCAACAGGTCCTTTGGCACCGGTCTTCTTCCTAACATTGCCCCCCAAGGGGCTCTTCTTTGCAGGGTGGCTGCGAAGAAAGGCATTAACCAGATCAGGAGCATGTAGGTTTTGTTCAGGCTCCCAGGAGTTTTCCACAGGTCCATAGCCCCTCCATTTAATCAAGTAATCAAGAACACTGGATGGACTCTAAAGCTTTCCGGCAGGACCAGCTCATAGGACACATCATTGACTTTCCTTTTGACAGGAAATGGCCCCACATACTTAGGCCCCAACTTCCTTGATGGGCATGCCAGTTTCAGGAGAGTTGTAGCCAGCCATACTCGGTCTCCTGCTTTTAAAATTAGCTCCCCCCTCCTTTTCCTATCAAAGATTTTCTCGCTGTTCTCTTGTGCTTTGCACATAGCCTCCTGCAGCAGTTTGTTGTTGCGGGCAAAGAAGTCCCAGAGTATCTTGGACAGCAGGCATGGAGGATTCGAGAATAAGGTCTGGCAAGAAGGTGGGGTGAAACCCAAAGTTCGCAAAGAACGGGGGCTGTTTGGTGGCAGAAGGGCAAGAGTTATTATAAGCGAATTCCGCCATCAGCAGAAGGGACACCCAGTCATCCTGAACAAAAGATGAGAAGCAACGGAGGTACTGCTCCAGAGTTTGGTTAGTCCGTTCTGTTTGCCCGTTGGACTGGGGATGGTAGGCCGATGACAGTGACACTTTTATTTTCAGCATTCTGCACAGGGCTTTCCAGAATTTTGAGGTGAATTGCACCCCTCGGTCAGAAACAATGTCTATGGGCACACCGTGGAGCCGGACGATCTCCTTAATGAGCATCCGGGCGGTTTCTGGAGCCGAGGGTGTTCCTTTTAAGGGCACAAAATGGGCCATCTTGTCACCCGGTCGGCCACCACGAAGATGGCCGTGCAGCCCTCCGAGGGAGATAGCTCCACTACAAAGTCCATAAAAATCATGGCCCATGGTCGGTCTGGTACTGGCAGAGGTTGAAGCAAGCCCCAGGCCTTGTCCGGGGAACTTTGTTTTGAGTGCAGATGGGGCAGGAGTTAACGTAATCCTTACAGTCCTTTTCCAGGTCGGGCCACCAAAAGGTGCACTGCACCAGCTCTAAGGTCTTGTGGATTCCGAAGTGTCCGGCCAAGGGATGGTCGTGGCACAGACCTAGGATGGTTATTCGGACCTCCTTCGGGACAAAGATTTGGTGCCCTCTCCACAAAAGACCCTCTCTGACCTGCAAGGTGTCTCTGATAGAGCCATGAGTTCCTGTAGAGAACTGCTTTAGCTGCAGCAAAAGGTCTGTTTGTAGAAGCAGGAAATTCCCAGCTGGCAGAATAGTATCGGGTGTCGCCGGCTTCTTCGGATCTTCGAACATGCGGGCTAACGCATCAGGCTTTATGTTTAAGCAGCCGGTGATTCGTCATTTCCGGTTCGGGTGACTTCCGGTTTATCATGGCTACGTAATCTTCGTGGGTCCAGCGGTACGTGGGGCGGCCGCTTCAGCCAGCAGCGTTCACAACCATATCAGACTGCATTAGGGACACCTTCATTGTGGTCCTGTGAGGGACACATTAGCGTTCAGAACCATCTTATAGTGCATTAGGGAAACATTCCTGTTGTTGCTCTGTGAGAGACATTAGCGTTAAGAACCATCTTATAGTGCATTAGGGAAACGTTCCTGTGGGTGCTCTGAGGGACAGTTTATCGTTCTAAAGACAATTACAACTGCATTAGGGCCAGAATCCGGTTGGTGCTCTGAGGGAGAGATTATCTTTCTAAAAACAACTACTACTGCATTACTGCCAGGTTCCTGTTGGTGCTTTGAGGGAGAGTTTATCGTTCTAAAAACAACTACAACTGCATTAGGGCCAGGTTCCTGTTGGTGCTCTGAGGGAGAGATTATCTTTCTAAAAACAACTACTACTGCATTAGTGCCAGGTTCCTGTTGGTGCTCTGAGGGACAGTTTATCGTTCTAAAAACAACGACTACTGCAATAGGGCCAGGTTCCTGTTGGTGCTCTGAGGGAGAATTTATCATTCTAAAAACAAATACTACTGCAATAGGGCCTTGTTCCTGTTGGTGCTCTGAGGGAGAGTTTATTGTTCTAAACACAACTACTACTGCATTAGGGCCAGGTTCCTGTTGGTGCTCTGAGGGAGAGATTATCGTTCTAAAAACAACTACTACTGCATAAGGGCCAGGTTCCTGTTGGTGCTCTGAGGGAGAGTTTATTGTTCTAAAAAAAAATACTACTGCATTAGGGCCAGGTTCCTGTTGGTGCTCTGAGGGAGAGTTCATCGTTCTAAAAACAACTACTACTGCATTAGGGTCAGGTTCCTGTTGGTGCTCTGAGGGAGAGATTATTGTTCTAAAAACAACTACTACTGCATTAGGGCCAGGTTCCTGTTGGTGCTCTGAGGGAGAGTTTATCGTTCTGAAAACAACTACTACTGCATTAGGGCCAGGTTCCTGTTGGTGCTCTGAGGGAGAGTTTATCGTTCTAAAAACGTTGTCCTTGGACCGGGATTACGTCATCATCAACAAAAATCTTGCTATTTGA
>BLSH010462877.1:195174-208403 GCA_018402905.1 Glandirana rugosa | reverse complement strand
CCAAGTCCACGGTTGAGACTCGAAAGTAGTTCCCTGGCCCACCCTCTTTTACACTTCCTTTACCTCTGTAACAGTCGGTGGGTTAGATGATAGTTGACATGAACAAGACCGGAGTGGTAAGCAACTCGCCGTAAGCCCGGATGGTATATTGCAACTTCCACGACAGCCGATGGACTCCGTCCACAAAGTGAACACGCACATCGACCGTGTCTAGCTGGTGCGTTCCTGCTGCTGGTGTGAGCGGTGCATTTCTTGCACAAAAATAAAAAGTGCATCTACAATTTTCTTTTTTTTAAAAAAAAAAAGAATAATAATTTATTATTCTTTTTTTTGTTTGTATTAATAAATAGTGCTACATAGAACATTTGTGTCCAGAATGAGGAGAGCGTCAAATAAGGGATGTGGTGGTGGTCATGGTGCTGCTGGTGTCACTGAAGCTCCTGTTGCAAGGAGAGGACGTGGTCGATCTGTGCCAGCTACACGCACAAGTGAAACACCTGCCTCAGGTAGCCGACAGCACCTTCAACGTTATATGGTAGGCCCGAATGCCGCTCAACGAATGGTGAGGCCAGAACAAGTACAGTTGATAGTAGATTGGGTGGCTGACAATGTCTCCATTTCCTTCACATTTTCTCCCACCCGGTCCCTTGATGAAAGCTCAGAGTTGGCACCTGAACCCCATGGCCATCTGTCACTCATGGCCTCAGCCCCTTGTAAATCAGCCAAGCAGTCTGAGCCCCAAGGCATGCAGCAGTCTCTTATGATTTTTGATGACTCTGCTGCTGTGCTTTCCGTGGGCCATCCACATAGCCCTGGTCCAGAAGTGGAAGACATTGAGTGCACTGATGCCCAACCACTTCTGGTTCAGGATGAGGACATGGAAACACCACGGCAGCACGTCTGTGATGATGATGATGAAACACAGGTGCCAACTGCTGCGGCTTTCCTCAGTGTGCAGACTGACAAGGAGGGCAGTGGTGAAGGGTGGGTGGAAGATGATGTGGAGGATGATGAGGTCCTAGACCCCACATGGAATGAAGGTCATGCGAGTGACGTGTGCAGTTTGGAGGAAGTGGTGGTGGTAACACAGAGGTACCAACACAGCAAAAGAGGAAGCAGGTTGCTTATCTTATATCTTGCTAACTGCACACTGGGCAAATGTAGTGGCGGGTGGGCCTGAGGCGGCTAGCTGTTTGGTGCATGTCCTTCCACCACCCAGGATTGCAGGGCATTTCTTTTTGCCTCCTGTTGTCTCCTCCTCCTAATGTGCTTCCTCCTCCTCCTCCTCTACCACCTCCTCATCCGCTCAGCGTAACACCGTCACCACCAACTTCAGCACATCCAGGGGGAAACGACAGCAGTCTGTTTTAAAACTGATATGTTTTGGGGGTAAACCCCACACTGCGCAGCAGCTGTGGACGGGCATTGAACAACAGACCTAAGAGTGGTTGTTGCCACTGAGCCTCAAGCCCAGCCTGGTGGTGTGTGATAATGGGCGAAATCTCGTAGCAGCTCTGGACCTAGCCGGTTTGACGCACATCCCTTGCCTGGCGCATATGCTGAATTTGGTGGTGCTGAAATTTCTAAAAAACTACCCAGATATGTCAGAGCTGCTGCAGAAAGTGCGAGCCGTCTGTGCGCGCTTTCGGCGTTCTCACCCTGCTGCTGCTCTCCTGTCTGCGCTGCAGCGGAACTTCGGCCTTCCCGCTCACCGCCTCCTATGCGACGTGCCCACAAGGTGGATCTCCACCTTGCACATGCTGGAGACTGTGCGAGCAGCAGCAGGCAATAGTGGAGTTTCAGCTGCAGAACGCACGGGTCAGTCGCTCTGCGGAACAGCACCACTTCACCACCAACGAGTGGGCCTCCATGCGAGACCTGTGTACCATATTGCGGTGTTTCGAGTACTCCCCCAACATGGCCAGTGCCGATGACGCTGTTCTCAGCGTTACTATCCCACTTCTATGTCTCCTTGAAAAAACAATTCGGGCGATGATGGAAGAGGATGTGGCACAGGAGAAGGAGGAGGAAGAGGGGTAATTTCCACGGTTAACAGGCCAGTCATTCACAAGTGGCTCGGAGGGTGGGTTCCTGCACCAGTATAGGCCAGGTCAAAAGTTTTCAAGCCAGGGGACAGTTCTGGAGGATGAGGAGGACGAGGATGATGAGGAGGAGGAGGAGGAAGAACTGTGTTCACAGCAGGGTGGCACCCAACGCAGCTCCTGGGCATCACTGGAGCGTGGCTGGGGGGATACGGAGGACACAGATGATACACCTCCCACAGAGGACAGCTTGTCTTTGCCTCTGGGCAGCCTGGCACACATGAGCGACTACATGCTGCAGAGCCTGCTCAACGACAGCCGAGTTGCCCATATTTTAACTTGTGCTGATTACTGAGTGGCCACCCTGCTGGATCCCCGTTACAAGGACAACGTGCCGTCCTTAATTCCCTCACTGGAGCGTGATCGGAAGATGCGCGACTACAAGCACACTCTGGTAGACGCGCTGCTGAGGGCATTCCCAAATGACACCGGGGGCTCAGTGGAAGCACAAGGCAAAGGCAGAGGAAGGGGAGGAGGAAGAGGTTACCAACGCAGCTGTGGCACCACCAGCACCTAAGAAGGCAGGGTTAGCATGGCCGAAATGTGGAAAAGCTTTGTCAGCAGCACGCCACAACAAACAGCACCGCCAGCTGATAGGCAACGTCTTAGCAGGAGGCAGCATTTCAGCAACATGGTGGAACAGTATGTGTACACACGCCTACACTTACTGAATGATGGGTCTGCCCCATTCAACTTCTGGGTCTCCAAATTGGCCACATGGCCTGAGCTTGCCCTTTATGCCTTGGAGGTGCTGGCCTGCCCTGCAGCCAGTGTATTGTCTGAAAGTGTGTTTAGTACAGCAGGGGGTGTTATCACAGACAAGCGCAGCCGCCTGTCCACAGTCAATGTGGACAAGCTAACCTTTATTAAAATGAACCAGGCATGGATCCCACAAGACTTGTCTGTACCTTGTGCAGAATAGACATTTAGACTGGCCTTACACAGCCATTGGTATCCTTTTTTTTTTTTTTTTTTTTGAATATGTCTCAATATTTTGGGGGCTACCCCAATTCTAAAAAACAAACAAAAAACAGTGTTGGCTACCTCCTCCTCCACCGCCACTTCCACCTACACTGCCACGGTCACGGCCTAGTCAACCTCTAGGCTCCTACTCCACATCCACCTCTGCCTCCCATTTTTATTTTTTTAATGTGATTTTAAGTTATTTCCCTATCCACATTTGTTTGCAGGGCACTTGTCCTACTCTTACCCCCATTTAACTTCCTTTTGCAGCCTTCTAGCCCTTTCCATGACTTTTTTACAGCCATTTTTGTGCCCAAAAGTTCGGGTCACCATTGACTTCAATGGGGTTCGGTGTCCGGGGTCAAGTTCGGTGCCGAACCCAAACGGTTTCACGAGGTTCTGCCAAACCCGACGAACTCGAACATCCAGATGTCCGCTCAACTCTACTACTGAACAAAACTGGGAACCTCATGTCTCAATAATTATTAATATCACTGCTTATCCACTCACTCATACAAATGAATGCAGTTGAATAAAAAGTGGGGCTAGCTGGCCAAAACAGCTAATAAGAAAAAAATAAGATCACATGAAAGAAAGGAATGTGATCAAGGCGCCACCTGTGTGAGCCACTGGGATCTAGCAGTATCACCATTGAAAAAGAAACAGAGTAATTATCAAAAGTTTATTATGTAGCAAAAAGTAGCAAATAACAAAATTCACATTGACAAAAATTACTAAAACAAATTACTTCCACCAGACACTAATAAGACAACATTGTCTATACAATTTTAAAAATCACAATGGCACCATACAATCATTCATACCATACACGCAAGCAATCGCCTGTCAGATATCAGGAGGTGAATTCAATGATGAATCACCATGCAAGTGTAGCAGTGCAAGTTCATATGATGTTCCTGACTGAGACATGGGAGATGAATGAATGTGTCCACCAGACGGTGCATGTGGATCACAAAAAAGTGATTATTAAGGATGGGCTCGGGCGTGTTCGCAAGTGAACCCTGCACTGCACTAATAAGAGGCAATGAGACATTACCCGATCGATGCAGCCGCACATCAGGAAAATGTCTCACTGCCTGTGATTGGCGCAGTGCAGGGTTCACTTCCCGGCGGGCTCGGGCACGTGCACTTGAGAACACGTCCGAGCCCATCCTTAGTGATTATCCGTGTATGCAGCCCATGTCTTCAATACTGAAAAAATTAAAATCACCTCCTAGGCATAACAACATAGGCTGACTGATGCATGCATGCTTTTGAGTAAGGTATAGAAGGGCAAACAGAAAGACAAATAATAGAGCCAGCTCAAACATGTCTTATGAGTAAGGATGGACTCGGGCGTGTTCTCAAGTGCATGTGCCCGAGCCCGCCGGAAAGTGAACCCTGCACTGCGCCAATCACAGGCAGGGAGACATTTCCCTGATACGCGGCTGCAGCAATCGGGGAATGTCTCATTGCCTCTTATTAGCGCAGTGCAGGGTTCACTTCCCAGCGGGCTCGGGCACGTGCAGTTGCGAACACGCTGGAGCCCATCCTTACTTATGAGCAAAAATAGGCTATAAGCACATATGAAGGACATTGAATCCATGTGTAATCAAAGCAGTCATATATTTACGTGTCCTGTGGGGAAGTAAAATTCCTGAATGGACCAAATGACTGAAGAAATGTTTGGTTATGCAGTCCAGTTTCATATGCTTCCAAACTGTGCCAATAAACAAATGCAGGATTGAATCACCCCACTGCTGCTGGGTAGCCTTATAGCTGGAATTGGTGGCTAAGTAGATATGTAATCGGCGTGTCTGTGCTCCTCATTACGATATATCACCTTCCTGGTGCATCTTTGTTTATGCGGGAGCTAACACCGGCATACCACTACAGCAAGGCTACCGACCTTCACTCCAAACTGCCCCTATCTCCATTCACTGGATCACCAATCTCTGGTGGAAGGGGGCAGAGTAGGGTTGCCACATCATCCCTTTAATCCAGGACACATATTAATTACACTGGTTCTGAGGCTGATTTAATTCAGATAAGGCACCAAGTGAGTTTAATTACCACCTTAATCAGCCACAGAACCTGTGTAATTAATATGTGTCTTGGATTAAAGGGATGATGTGGCAACCCTAGGGCAGAGGTATGAAGAGGGATGGTGTCAGACGTGCAGCAAACTGTCTACAGGTTTCACTGGGAACCCCCAGTTTCTTCAGGACTCATTCCTTACTTTCATGTGATCTTTTTTCGTATTAGAGGTACAATACCCTGTGACAAGGTGGGGATGTCAGCTGCAGGCTCCCATGACTCCTCATGCGCCATTTTGGTGCTTGCAAGCTCCTGATGTTTGCCATCAAAAAGAAAGGTTTCTATCTCACAGCACTGAGCAGGGGTGCCAGTGTGTCCAGTTTTTTTGTCATAGTGTCCTTGCTAGCTTGAAAGCAACAGTTGATAGGAAGGTGAGAAGGGGGAGCTGATGGGAGCAGGATAATTTTAAAGGCTATGTTCAACTTTTTTTTAAAAAAAATAATAAATGCACATCTTCTTGCAGATAAAACAATTTTTACATTTCTTATTTTTTTACACTGTAGCCTGTAAAGCATTGGATCTGATCGCGGGTGCAATGCCAGCATCCTGCAGGATCCTTCCTTCCTTGGATGGAGCTCCACTTTAGAGGCTCTTTACTGCTGTCTACCTTTTCTACATTTTTTTTTTAAAGCGTTTGTTAGCCTAAAAAAAAAATGGATCCTGTTTCCTTAAAGCAGTGCTTGCGCTGTGCAATTTGGCCCCCTGTATTACCTAAAAAACCTGGCTGATCCTGTCTGGTTCTGCCCTCCCCCTGTAAACTGACCACAGTTTATCATGGCTGCTGAGCCCTGACACCGTGGTCAGTTTTCGTGCCTCCGCCATCCGCAGCTCCTCTCTTTGCTCTCCCCCCTCCCCTCTCTGCCTGTCAGCTCCGTCCACTCCCCAGCCCTTCCCTCCTGCTGCTATTATAAGTCAAAAGGCTGGCATCGTTGGGCATTCAGTGGGAGGTAGGTGAGGGCATGTATGGGGTTGATGAAGGGAAGTCGCCGCTACCGGGCAGAGAATCGATTGCGTGCATGCATGCACAGGTGTCAGAAGTCCCCCAGGCGGAGGGGGTGTTGCAGCAAGACGCTGTGGCCAGGCAGAGGAGTTAGCTATTGGGGCAGCAGCATGGTTAGACGCAGCGATGAGTGTCACAAGTCTCCAGGTTGGGGGGGTGGGGGTGGGCGCTGTAGCAAGACGTCACTGGGCATAGGGCTGGGATGGGGCAAGCACTATTTCAGATCAGGGAAGTGGTCCCTCCGCCCCACCCTCGATCAGAGCCAGGTCCCTCATCTACTGAGGCCAACAATATCAATCCACACCATATGTTGCAGCTACTTGTCAGTAGAGTTGAGCGAACCCGGACTGTAAAATTTGGGGTGTCCGTCCCCCGAACCCGATCCCGGACATTAAAAAAAAAGTCTGGGATCGGGTTCGGTATTTGGGTATTTTTGCCTCCTTTTCTACAGCTCTTGGACAACCAATCAACAAGTTTTTCACTAGTTTGCCCTTAGAAACCATCACAGCCATGCCTACTAATGGCATGGCTGTGATTGGCCAGTGCATCATGTGACCCAGCTTCTATATGGGGCTGGAGTCACGTAGCGCCCGCTTGTCAGATCGTCTCAGACTAGAGTAGGGGTGAGCTTCATGCCGCTGCTGTGAGAGAAAGATTAGCGTTCACAACCATCTCAGACTGCATTAGGGACACCTTCATTGTGGTCCTGTGAGGGACACATTAGCGTTCAGAACCATCTTATAGTGCATTAGGGAAACATTCCTGTTGCTCTGTGGGAGACATTAGCGTTAAGAACCATCTTATAGTGCATTAGGGAAACGTTCCTGTGGGTGCTCTGAGGGACAGTTTATCGTTCTAAAGACAATTACAACTGCATTAGGGCCAGAATCCGGTTGGTGCTCTGAGGGAGAGATTATCTTTCTAAAAACAACTACTACTGCAATAGGGCCTTGTTCCTGTTGGTGCTTTGAGGGAGAGTTTATCGTTATAAAAGCAACTACAACTGCATTGGGGCCAGGTTCCCGTTAATGCTCTGAGGGAGAGTTTATCGTTCTAAAAACAACTACTACTGCATTAGTGCCAGGTTCCTGTTGGTGCTCTGAGGGACAGTTTATCGTTCTAATAACTACTACTGCAATAGGGCCAGGTTCCGGTTGGTGCTCTGAGGGAGAGATTATCTTTCTAAACACAACTACTACTGCATTAGTGCCAGGTTCCTGTTGGTGCTCTGAGGGACAGTTTATCGTTCTAAAAACAACTACTACTGCAATAGGGCCATGTTCGGGTTGGTGCTCTGAGGGAGAGTTTATCTTTCTAAAAACAACTACAACTGCATTAGGGCCAGGTTTCTGTTTGTGCTCTGAGGGACAGTTTATCGTTCTAAAAACAACTACAAGTGCATTAGGGCCAGGTTCTTGTTGGTGCTCTGAGGGACAGTTTATTGTTCTAAAAACAACTACTCCACCAGAGTCGCCAAAAAAAAAAAAAAACAACTACTACTGCATTAGGGCCAGGTTCCTGTTGGTGCTCTGAGGGACAGTTTATCATTCTAAAAACAACTACTACTGCATTAGTGCCAGGTTCCTGTTCGTGCTCTGAGGGACAGTTTATCGTTCTAAAAACAACTACTACTGCAATAGGGCCTTGTTCCTGTTGGTGCTTTGAGGGAGATTTTATCGTTCTAAAAACAACTACTACTGCATTAGGGCCAGGTTCCTGTTTGTGCTCTGAGGGGCAGTTTATCGTTCTAAAAACAACTACAACTGCATTGGGGCAAGGTTCCTGTTTGTGCTGAGGGAGAGATTATCTTTCTAAAAACAACTACTACTGCATTAGTGCCAGGTTCCTGTTGGTGCTCTGAGGGACAGTTTATCGTTCTAAAAACAACTACTCCACCAGAGTCGCCAAAAAAAAAAAAAAAACTACTACTGCAATATGGCCAGGTTCCGGTTGGTGCTCTGAGGGAGAGTTTATCATTCTAAAAACAACTACAACTGCATTAGGGCAAGGTTCCTGTTTGTGCTCTGAGGGAAAGATTATCTTTCTAAAAACAACTACAACTGCATTAGGGCCAGGTTCCTGTTGGTGCTCTGAGGGACAGTATATCCTTCTAAAAACAACTACAACTGCATTAGGGCCAGGTTCCTGTTGGTGCCTTGAGGGAGAGCTTATCGTTCTAAAAACAACTACAACTGCATTAGGGCCAGGTTCCTGTTGGTGCTCTGAGGGACAGTTTATCGTTCTAAAAACAAGTACTACTGCAATAGGGCCTTGTTCCTGTTGGTGCTCTGAGGGACAGTTTATCGTTCTAAAAACAACTACTCCACCAGAGTCGCCAAAAAAAAACAAAAAAACAACTACTACTGCAATATGGCCAGGTTCCGGTTGGTGCTCTGAGGGATAGTTTATCGTTCTAAAAACAACTACAACTGCATTAGGGCCAGGTTCCTGTTGGTGCTGTGAGGGACAGTTTATCATTCTAAAAACAACTACTACTGCAATAGGGCCAGGCTCGGGTTGGTGCTCTGAGGGAGAGTTTATCTTTCTAAAAACTACAACTGCATTAGGGCCAGGTTTCTGTTTTTGCTCTGAGGGACAGTTTATTGTTCTAAAAACAACTACAACTGCATTAGGGCAAGGTTCCTGTTTGTGCTCTGAGGGAAAGATTATCTTTATAAAAACAACTACAACTGCATTAGGGCCAGGTTCCTGTTGGTGCTCTGAGGGACAGTATATCCTTCTAAAAAAACTACAACTGCATTAGGGCCAGGTTCCTGTTGGTGCTTTGAGGGAGAGTTTATCATTCTAAAAACAACTACAACTGCATTAGGGCCAGGTTCCTGTTTGTGCTCTGAGGGAGAGATTATCTTTCTAAAAACAACTACTACTGCATTAGGGCCATGTTCCTGTTGGTGCTCTGAGGGACAGTTTATCGTTCTAAAAACTACTACTACTGCAATAGGGCCAGGTTCGGGTTGGTGCTCTGAGGGAGAGTTCTTCTTTCTAAATACAACTACAACTGCATTAGGGCCAGGTTTCTGTTTGTGCTCTGAGGGAGAGATTATCTTTCTAAAAACAACTACAACTGCATTAGGGCCAGGTTCCTGTTGGTGCTCTGAGGGACAGTTTAGCGTTCTAAAAACAACTACTATTGAAATAGGGCCAGGTTCCGGTTGGTGCTCTGAGGGAGAGATTATCATTCTAAAAACAACTACTACTTCATTAGGGCCTTGTTTCTTTTGGTGCTTTGAGGGAGAGTTTATCGCTCTAAAAACAACTACAACTGCATTAGGGCAAGGTTCCTGTTTGTGCTCTGAGGGACAGTTTATCGTTCTAAAAATAACTACAACTGCATTAGGGCCAGGTTCCTGTTGGTGCTCTGAGGGAGAGTTTATCTTTCTAAAAACAACTACTACTGCATTAGTGCCAGGTTCCTGTTGGTGCTCTGAGGGACAGTTTATCGTTCTAAAAACAACTACTACTGCAATAGGGCCAGGTTCGGGTTGGTGCTCTGAGGGAGAGTTTATCTTTCTAAAAACAACTACAACTGCATTAGGGCCAGATTTCTGTTGAAGCTCTGAGGGACAGTTTATCGTTCTAAAAACAACTACAACTGCATTAGGGCCAGGTTCCTGTTGGTGCTCTGAGGGACAGTTTATCGTTCTAAAAACAACTACTACTGCAAAAGGGCCAGGTTCCTGATTGTGCTCTGAGCGAGAGTTTATCCTTCTAAAACCATCTACTACTGCATTAGGGCCAGGTTCCTTTTGGTGCTCTGAGGGAGAGTTTATCGTTCTAAAAACAACTACTACTGCATTATTGCCAGGTTCCTGTTGGTGCTCTGAGGGACAGTTTTTCATTCTAAAAACAACTACAACTGCATGAGGGCCATGTTCCTGTTGTTGCTTTGAGGGAGAGTTTATCATTCTAATACAACTTCAACTGCATTAGGGCCAGGTTCCTGATTGTGCTCTGAGGGAGAGCTTATCGTTCTAAAAACCACTACTACTGCAATAGGGTCAGGTTCCTGTTTGTGCTCTGAGGGAGAGATTGTCGTTCTAAAAACAACTACTACTGCATTAGGGCAAGGTTCCTGTTGTTGCTTTGAGGGAGAGTTTATTGTTCTAAAAACAACTACTACTGCATTAGGGCATGGTTCCTGTTTGTGCTCTGAGGGAGAGATTATTGTTCTAAAAGCAAATACTACTGCATTAGGGCCAGGTTCCTGTTGGTACTCTGAGTGACAGGTTATCGTTCTAAAAACAAATACAACTGCATAAGGGCCAGGTTTCTGTTGGTGCTCTGAAGGACAGTTTATCATTCTAAAAACAACTACTACTGCAGTAGGGCCCGGTTACTGTTTGTGCTCTAAGGGAGAGATTATCGTTCTATAAACAACTACTACTGCATTAGGGCCAGGTTCCTTTTGATGCTCTGAGGGAGAGTTTATCGTTCTAAAAACAACTACTAGTGCATTATTGCTAGGTTCCTGTTGGTGCTCTGAGGGACAGTTTATCGTTCTAAAAACAACTACTACTGCATTAGGGCCATGTTCCTGTTGGTGCTTTGAGGGAGAGACTATCGTTCTAAAAACAACTACAACTGCATTAGGGCCAGGTTCCTGTTGGTGCTCTGAGGGAAATTTTCTCGTTCTAAAAACAACTACAACTGCATTAGGGCCAGGTTCCTGTTGGTGCTTTGAGGGAGAGTTTATTGTTCTAAAAACAACTACAACTGTATTAGAGCCAGGTTCCTGTTTGTGCTCTGAGGGAGAGATTATCATTCTAAAAACAACTACTACGGCATTAGTGCCCGTTTCCTGTTGGTGCGTTGAGGGAGAGTTTATCGTTCTAAAAACAACTACTACTGCAATAGGGCCAGGTTCCTGTTGGTGCTCTGAGGGACATTTTATCGTTTTAAAAACAACTAAAACTGCATTAGGGCCAGGTACCTGTTGGTGCTCTGAGGGAGAGATTATCGTTCTAAAAACAACTACAACTGCGTTAGGGCCAGGTTCCTGTTGGTGATTTGAGGGAGAGTTTAAAGTTTTAAAAACAACTACTACTGCATTAGGGCCAGGTTCCTGTTGGTGCTTTGAGGGAGAGATTGTCGTTCTAAAAACAACTACTACTGCAATAGGGTCAGGTTCCTGTTGGTGCACTGAGGGAGAGTTTATCGTTATAAAGCCATCTCCTACCTCATTAGGGAGAGGTTCCTGTTTGTGCTCTGAGGAAGAGATTATTATTCTAAAAACAACTACTACTGCATTAGGGCCAGGTTCCTGTTGGTGCTCTGAGGGTCAGTTTATCGTTCTTAAAACAACTACAACTGCTATAGGGCCAGGTTCTTGTAAGTGCTTTGAGGGAGAGTTTATTGTTCTAAAAACAACTACTACTGCAATAGGTCCAGGTTCCTGTTGGTGCTTTGAGGGAGAGATTATCGTTCTAAAAAAAACTACTACTGCAATAGGGCCACGTTCCTGTTGGTGCTCTGAGGGAGAGTTTATCGTTACAAAGCCATCTCCTTCTGCATTAGGGAGAGGTTCCTGTTGGTGCTTTGAGGTGGAGATTATTGTTCTAAAATCATCTCATACTGCAGTAGGGATAGGTTCCTGTCGGTGCTGTGAAAGACAGATTATAGTTCTAAAATCATCTCATACTGGTGTAGGGAGAGGTTCCTGCTGAGAGGTGCATTTCTTGCACAAAAATAAAAAGTGCATCTACAATTTTCTTTTGTTAAAAAAAATAAGATTATTAACTTATTATTCTTTGTTTTGTATTAATAAATAGTGCTACATAGTACATATGTGTCCAGAATGAGGAGAGCGTCAAATAAGGGACGTGGTGGTGGTTGTTGTGCTGCTGGTGTTGGTGGTGTTGCTGAAGCTCCTGTTGCAAGGAGAGGACATGGTCGATCTGTGCCAGCTACAAGCACAAGTGAAATACCTTCCTCAGGTAGCCGACAGAACCTTCAACATTATATGGTATGCCCGAATGCCGCTCAACGAATTGTGAGACCAGAGCAAGTGCAGGCGAAAGTAGATTGGGTGTTTGACAATGCCTCCAGATCCTTCACATTGTCTCTCACCCGGTCCCTTGATGAAAGCTCAGAGTTGGCACCTGAACCCCATGGCCATCTGTCTTTCACCTCAGCCCCTTGTAAATCAGCCAAGCAGCCTGAGTCCCAAGTCATGCAACAGTCTCTTATGCTTTTTGATGACTCTCCTGGTGTGTTTTCCGTGGGCCATCCACATAGCCCTGCCCCAGAAGTGAAAGACATTGAGTGCACAGATGCACAACCACTTCTGTTGCAGGATGAGGACATAGAAACATAAGCGCAGCACATCTCTGATGATGACGAAACACAGGTGCCAACTGCTGCGGCTTTCCTCAGTGTGCAGACTGACAAGGAGGGCAGTGGTGAAGGGGTGGTGGAAGATGATGTGGAGGATGATGAGGTCCTAGACCACACATGGAATGAAGGTCATGCGAGTGAAGTGTGCAGTTTGGAGGAAGAGGTGGTGGTCGCACAGAGGCACCAGCACAGCAAAAGAGGAAGCAGGTTGCAAAAGCGGAGCGAGCGTCCCCTAGACAGTATGCCTGCTACTACCCACCGCACCCAGGGACGTAGCACACCAAAGGCAGCTCAAAGGCATTCCTTGGTGTGTCAGTTCTTCAGACAATGTGCTGACTACAAGGCACAAGTGGTTTGCACACTGTGCAATGAGAGGCTGAAGCGAGGCACAAATGTTCTAAACCTGAGCACAACCTCCATGACCAGGCATCTAACTGCAAAGCACTTGCTGCAGTGGAATAAGTACCTAAAAATCCAAGAAAGGTCTCGGCCTCCTCCTGCTTCCTCTCCTGCTGCTGCCTCGCCCTCTTCCTCCACTTCTACAGTGCCAGTGTCACCTGCCACCCAGCAAACAGACTATGTGACAGCAACCCCACCATGTCCGCCACCGTCCCCAAGCATTTCCACAAGATCCCCTGCGAGCGAGGCGAAAACGTTGGACGAAGGAGAAAACGACACGACCACGGAGACACGCTGGTGGTGGAGAAGGAGGT
>BLSH010462877.1:159696-174672 GCA_018402905.1 Glandirana rugosa | reverse complement strand
GCTGTACGCTTGACTTTTCTCAGTTCACGGGCAGTTATTTTGCGCCTTGGTTTTTCCACACGCTTCTTGCGACCCTGTTGGCTATTTTGAATGAAACGCTTGATTGTTCGATGATCACGCTTCAGAAGCTTGGCAATTTTAAGAGTGCTGCATCCCTCTGCAAGATATCTCACTATTTTTGACTTTTCGGAGCCTGTCAAGTCCTTCTTTTGACCCATTTTGCCAAAGGAAAGGAAGTTGCCTAATAATTATGCACACCTGATATAGGGTGTTGATGTCATTAAACCACACCCCTTCTCATTACTGAGATGCACATCACCTAATATGCTTAATTGGTAGTAGGCTTTCGAGCCTATACAGCTTGGAGTAAGACAACATGCATAAAGAGGATGATGTGGTCAAAATACTCATTTGCCTAATAATTCTGCACACAGTGTAGAGGTGGATAGTATGTGCATGAGAGGAGTGTGGAGTATGTGGTGGTCGGTAGTATGTACATGAGAGAGGTGTGGAGTGTATGGAGGTGGGTGGTATGTACATGAGAGTGGTGTGTAGTGTATGGAGGTGGGTAGTATGTACATGAGAGGGGTGTGTAGTGTATGGAGGTGGGTGGTATGTACATGGGGGGCCTGACAAGTCGCCTCCATGCACTGCAATGGAACTGTTCTAATAGGAGCGACTCAAGTCACTCCGACTTAGAAAAAGGTTCTTGGACTACTTGCATTACACTATTACAGAAGTTGTTTGCAAGTCATCCTGAAGTCGCGCTGTGCAGAGGTCACGCTGAGTCGCCCGCAAGTCTGATGACGTCACCTGCTAATCGAATATGGGTAGTCGCTGCATCGATGCAGCATCGTGGACGGCCGAATCGCGATGCATTGATGCAGCGATTAATTTCAGCACCCCTAGTGGTATGTACATGAGAGGGTGTGAAGTGTATGGAGGTGGGTGGTATGTACATGAGAGGGGTGCGGGTGTGTATTGAGGTGGGTGGTATGTACATGAGAGGGGTGCGGAGTATATGGAGGCGGGTAGTATGTACATAGGAGAGGGTGTGTAGTGTATGGAGGGGGGTGGTATGTACATGAGAGGGGTGTGTAGTGTATAGAGGTGGGTGGTATCTACATGAGAGGGCTGTGTAGTGTATGGAGGTCTGTGGTATGTACATGAGAATGATGCGGAGTGTATGGAGGTAGGTAGTATGTATATGAGAGGAGTGCAAAGTGTATAGTGGGGGATAGTATCAAATACACCAATGGCCACTGATGCATTAGTGACTAGTGGCAGTTAATTAACCCCATTGTGCTGCATTGATGGCATCAGTGTCAGTGTTTATGAACCCTTTCATGCTGCACCATATAGCACTGACACTGGTGCCACCAATGCAGCACAGAGGGGTTAATTAACTACCACTGGTCACTAATGCATCAGTGACAAAACATTAACCCCCTCCATGCTGCATATCACAAATAGCATTGCAAATTAACACCCACCCCCAAAAGCTAAAAAGTTAATTACTTCAGGAAATTCACACAGCTAAAACACTGTGGTACAACAGTGCCTTAGGTAAGGTTATTGGCCTTATTGACATCATGCCAGGCGGGACTAGGAGGCTCCTGTCGGGAGGAGATCATCTCCACCTGACACGGAAGTGACTGCAGTGTGTTGGACTTTTGCTGGGCGCGTGTGGGAGCGCACATAGCATACTCACAATGCTCTGCTGCAGATAGAACACAGGGTAGTGCTGGTCGGCGGGTGTCACGTCTATCTGCAGCGGTGCGGAGCAAGCGGACATTATACGAAGCATCAGAGACCTCCCTGCCGCCTCCTGGCGGGTTCTGCAGCGGCCGGTAGCTTCGCTACCACAATTTGTCTGCAGCAGGCAGTAGTGTAAACTAGACCCTTTACCGGCCCCCTCACCCCGCTAGCTTGGAGTCACTGACCGCGGACATTCCCCCCCGTTCTCCCATACATACAGTGTATCAGGCAAGTTAGGTGGCCACGAGGCCCCTGTCAGTGTGAGGCCTTAGGCGACCATCTTATTTGCCTAATTGGAGATTCACCTCTGCCTGGGGGTTCGGGTGCAGCCAGGAAGAAGAGTGATTCCTATAACCGCACAGGAGGAACAGGAGAACAGCGGAGGTGCTGCAGGAGGAGAGAGAGAATTTAAAGTATTCACCAGTGTGGTGAGTCCCTGGGACTGGAGGAGAAAGTGCCTGGGAGAGGAATAGCAGACAGTTTGTGGGAGCCTTGGGAGCCAGTCAAGGGAAAGGAGAGTCACTACCAGAGGGCAGGTCGATGGGACCTGGAGGAGAGACGGGCTGGGAGTTGTAGACCATCAAAGGCCCGGTTAGCACTCAAGTACTGTGCTGCACATTCAGGGGCCCGTGATCCCTGGCCTGTAATAGCTGTTTCTGAGGTCCTGATGAAACAGGGTAGGCCTCACCATGTGCTAACCACGGTGAAGAAAAAGGTATAGAGAAGCCTGATAAATTTCCCTTCCGGCTGGAAACTAAGTTCTGACCTGGAGAGAAGCAAAGAAGTGTAAAGCTGCAAGTTCTGTGTAGAGAAAGAGAACTGTAAGAGAAACGGTCAGCAAGTGAAGTGCTCGGGAGTTGAGAGGAGCAATAGTCTGCAGAGGGAGAGTCTGCAGTACAAGTGTGCATATACAGGACTGTATATGGAATCCATGTACCGTAATTCTTTGGGCATCTCACAGTTACCCCTTATCCCCATCCAAGTTATTTCCCCTAAATAGCAAAAACAAGAGCCAGTCTGGTCAGTGTCTCCAGATGTGTGATATATGGTGCGACTGAGGTCAGCTATCAGGTGAACCACTATTACTAGCCACTCTCAAGGGAGCTCATGGCTACATGTACTGTATATGTAAGAGTAAGGAAAGCTCAGATAGTTTCAGTGTAGTGAGACCATGTCAGTAATCTTTTCATTAGTGTATAGCTAGAGTAGGGACAGTTCAGATAGTGTCAGTGTAGTGACGGTTGAACACCGTCTATTTGATTGCAAGATTAACGCCATTTATTTCTGTGTGTGTTACTGCCAGTTTAGCGCCATTTACTTCTGTGTGCGTTACTGCCAGTTTAACGCCATATAGTTCTGTGTGCGTTACTGCCAGTTTAACACCATATTGTTTTAAGTGCGTTACTGCCAGTTTAAAGCAATATAGTTCTAAGTGCGTTACTGCCAGTTTAACCCCATATAGTCCTAAGTGCGTTACTGCCAGTTTAACACCATTTACTTCTGTGTGCGTTACTGCCAGTTTAACGCCATATAGTTCTAAGTGCGTTACTGCCAGTTTAACGCCATATAGCTCTAAGTGCGTTACTGCCAGTTTAACGCCATATAGTTATAAGTGCGTTACTGCCAGTTTAATGCCATATAGCTCTAAGTATGTTACTGCCAGTTTAACGCCATGTAGTTCTAACTGCGTTACTGCCAGTTTAACGCCATTTATTTCTGTGTGCTTTACTGCAAATTTAACGTCATATAGTTTTGTTGGTTACTGCAAGTTTAACACCATAAAGGTTTGTGTGTCACTGTACATTTGGCACATTATATTGTAGTATATTATAGTGTATCCGTGGAGTGTGTCTATGTAGTGTGAGTACTCAAATTAAAGTGCACCAAACACCACTTTGCATTGATTAAAGTGCGTCAACATACAGATTTCCACTTCTTCTTAACATTTGCTAGTAAGCACCACCCCCTCCCTCCCAATAATGTCTGGGAGGATAAGAAGGAGAGGCAGGCGCTCCCTTGGCACTGTAAGGGGGCCAGCAACAAATTTGTCCACAGGCAAAGGTGGACGTGGTAGTCTATCTTCAGGCAAGGTATCATTTCCTCTGTTTAGCGAGTTTGCCCGTGCTATCCAGCCACAGCATGCAGAGGAGGTGGTGGACTGTCTTACTAAACCTTCCTCATCCTCATCATCCTCTGTCACGCAAGCAGAGACAAGTGTGCGGTCCCCTGCAGTTGCCAGAGTGGATAAACCTGCCTCCTTGTCCACATCTATTCCTTCCATAGCCCCAACATCAGCCATAGAGGAGGAATCAGCTGAGTTATTTGACCACTGTGTCAGCCACTTGCTCCTTGATGATGCCCAGCCATTACTGGATTCAAATATTGGTTCTGAGGTTGAGGATGACAGGAACATGAGCCTAGAGAATGGGGAGAACACTGGTAGACAAATTGCCATTCATGTTCCTCCAGCCGCAGCGTATCACCAAGTTGTCTCCAGTGGTAATGATGATGGAGGAGATGGAGATGAGGATGATGATGAGGTTACTGATGCAACTTGGGTGCCAGATAGAGCAGAGGAGGAAACTGTAGGTGAGGCGGCACAACCCCAAGGAGGCCGACATCAAGAAAGAGTAGAGAGCAGACACCCTATTCCATCATATTCTGCAGCTGTTCTCTCCCGACTCACTCCTCAAAGCTCAGCTTGTTGGGCCTTTTTCAGCACATCTGCACCAGATCGCATTGTTGCTATCTGCAATCTTTGTCTCAGGCACATCAAATGTGGCAAAAACACCAGCCATTTGGGTACCACATGCTTAACAAGGCATTTAACATACTACCACTCAGCCCGTTGGCAAGAGCACCTAAAAGCCACACAAAAGGGGCACAAATCTGTCCCTCCTCCTTACCCACTTCAGTCTGCCCCTGCTATACCGAGTCATTACCTCTCAGAGCCTCCACTGACAGGCATGATGGTATAGCACAGGGTGTCCCAGGTCATAGCAGCACATCTGCCAGCAGCACACCACCAGCTGTAGACTGTTGCCAGCAAATTTCTCTGCCCCATCTGCTGCAGCCGAAAAAAAAAATACACTCCCTGCCACCCACATGCCCAGCTCCTAAATGCAAGCTTGTCAAAGCTGTTGGCTCTCCAACTTTTGCCATTCAGCCTGGTGGATTCTGCCCCCTTCGGTGTACCACAATGGCAGGTTCCCAGTTGCTACTACTTTTCACCTAAGGCCGTTCCATCTCTCTACCATCACATTCTGGCATCGTTGGGCAAGACAGTCAGCCGTAAAATCCACCTTACTGCTGACATGTGGTCCAGCAAGCATGGGCAGGGATGATATATTTTGTTCACAGCACACTGGGTAATGCTGCTTGCAACTTGAAGGGATGCAGGACAGGGCTCAGTGCTGCATCTCCATACAGCTGGTGGTGATGATGCCAGACCTGTGAGCTCTACCCCCTCCTTCTCTTCCTCCTCCTCCGCCACCTCCATGCCCTCCTCTGCAGAATTGTCCTATGAACATCAGGTATCTCCTAAGCGTTCAAAGGGCTATTCCATGAGTCAGGCTAAAAGGTGCCATGCAGTGCTTCAGCAGGTGTGTCTAGGGGACAGGAACCACACCAGACCAGAGATTCATGCAACTCTGCAGGGACAGGCCCAGAGGTGGTTCGCACCACGCCAGCTGGAGCCAGGAATGGTGGTGTGCGATAATGGCTCAAACATCCTGTCTGCCCTTAGACAGGGAAAGTTGAAACTTGTGCCATGCCTGGCACATGTCCCCAATTTGGGGGTGCAGCATTTCCCAAATACGTACCCAGGGTTACTAAATGTGGTAAAGCTGGCCAGAAAAATCTGTAGCCATTTCAGGCTGTCATGAACAGCCAGTGCTCGGTTGGCTGAAATTCAGCGGGAATTCCACCCGCCCGTAAACCGCCTGATTTGTGACATGCCCACCAGGTGGAACTTGACTTTAGCAATGCTGCAGCGGCTATACATGCAGCAGAGAGCCATCAACGAGTACCTGTGCGAGTACGGCCCGACGACAGGCTCAGGCCGCCTCTGCTTTTTTTCCCCACACCAATGGCTGATCATTAAGGATGCATGCACTGTACTGTCAACATTTGAGGAGGCCACAAGGATGGTGAACCATGACAGTGCCGGGTTAACATAGGGGCTATTGGAGCTGCGGGCGGCAGGCACTATTGTTATGTAAATCACGGGCGGTAGGTTCTATTGTTATGTAAATTGCGGGTGGCAGGCGCTATTGTTATGTAAATCACAGGCGGCAGCTGAGTTCCACACAGTGTAGTGTAGCACAACATAGAGGCTAACTCTTGTTCCTTCCCCACAGCTTTCACAAAATACCCATTTCCTCCTAACTCCCGCTTTGTAATCAAGCTTTGTACATATATATATATATATTTTTACCTTTAGGAAGAAGGATGCAAACTCACCATAAGTACGGAGACAAAACAATTACTCTGTAGGGTTTATATACTATAGTGCTTAGGCGCACATTTGTGGTACTGAGCGGCAAATGACACTAAATAGCACCAAAACGGTATTCACTATAGCGCCCAGGCAATAGATAGCGCCCAAATCCTTACTCCAATTAAGACCTGGAGAAGTGCACATGGAAATAATGTTTAGAGCATGATATAATCACCTAAACTGTACTAAAATTTGAGGGATATTGTTTAAACTTAATCTGCTATTAAACTGTGTGAAAAAGTGATTTCTACACTGAAATATCTTAAAAAGTCTGAGCAGAGATAAATTCCCAGTCTCTTTACTCCAAGGTACAGAGCACAGCTGAGCACAATTGAGCATGCTCAGACCTGAAACTGCTCTAAAATTTGCTTCCATGGAGAAATTACAGGGCGCTATAGAAAATACCAAAATGAGAGCTGTGAGAGTTTTTTGGGAGTAAAAGTTGGAGCAATGCAGCCCAATGCAATTTTCAGCCATTCATTCTAATACAATTGTAACTTCCCCAAAGAATTCCTTTTCATGTTGAGATGAAATGTATCTTTCTCTCAAAGAAATTGTCCTTGCAACGATGTTGCAATTTTGATAATCTATTTTGTTTTTAAGAATGGTAGAATGTGTAATCTTTTCATGTTTTGATAAAATATTTTTTTCTCTGTCACTTTCATTTGTTGATATCTATCTCATCTCTGTCTGTCTATCTCTGTCTTTATAAACCAAAAACAATACCGTTGCTTATGGAAATGTAAAATTAGTCCAATTCGTTTTATTTTTTTGTTCTTTCCATATGATCTTAAAGAGGAAGTAAACCCTGATGGGTTTTACTTCCTCTTTGTTACCCTGCAATTTAAAAGAATAATAGGCTAGTATGCATCGCATACTAGCCTATTATGTGTCACTTACCAGCATTGAAAGCCAGGGATATCCCCGCTCCAGGCCGCTTCCATCTTCGCCCCTCTTCCTTCTGGGGCCGTGATCTCCATCTCTGTGACAGGCTGGATCATGGCACAATCTCAGTCAAGAAATGGCACAGAGGCCGTTTCTTCACTGCGCATGTGCCCGATGACGTGGGCACATGCGAGTACTCTGTATATCTCTTAAACCGTGCAGGTTTAGGAGATATGCAGGGAACCTACAGGTAAGCCTTATTATAGGCTTACCTGTAGGTTAAAGTTGTTGTCCAGGGTTGACAATCACTTTAATTTGAGCCCAAAAAATGTGATATGTGTACCGACATCAGAAATAAAAATGTCATTCCCAAAAATCTGAGGATAACATTACTATTCTGCACTCACGGAGTAAGAACCCCCACATATCACAGAATAAATCAAGAAGAGAGACTCCAGACTAATGTAATTCCTAAATATTCCAAGAAATGCAGTATCTGTGTATGTATGTGTAGGAGACTCCACATGCAGCAGCCTTGTGGCTCACAAGGTAGAAATTCTGCCTACCATTGCTCAGGTCCTGAGTTTGAATCCCAAACATGTCACATAGAAATGTTGCTTGTTCTCTCTATGTTGTTAAACATAACTCCTGACTCAGGGCCTTACCTAAATTATGTCCAAATGTAGTATTTATGTGTAGGAGGGTTCCACCACCATTGCAAATATTGGCAGATACACTAGCTAGGTAAAAGTATTGGGATGCCTGCCTTTACATGCGCATGAACTTTAATGGCATCCCAGTCTTAGTCCGTAGGGTTCAATATTGAGTTGCCCCATCCTTTGCAGTTATAACAACTTCGACTCTTCTGGGAAGGCTGTTCACAAGGTTTAGGAGTGTGTCTATGGGAATGTTTGACCATTCTTCTAGAAGCACATTTGTGAGGTCAGGCACTGATGTGGATGAGAAGGCCTGGCTCACAGTCTCCACTCCAATTTAGCCAAAATATGTTCTATTGGGTTGAGGTCAGGACTCTGTGCAGGCCAGTTAAGTTCCTCCACCCCAAACTCATTCATCCATGCCTTTATGGACCTTGCTTTGTGCACTGGTGCGCAGTCATGTTGGAACATGAAGGGGCCATCCCGAAACTGTTCCCACAATGTTGGGAGCATGAAAGGCCCACCAAAATCCTTAGCACCAGGCCCATGATGCTCTTAATCTGGCCCTGCATGCATCAGTGACACAATCCCTGTTGTGTTCCTGCTGGCGCAGACTCTGCGTGGCATTATGGACAGGGCACTGGTGGCAGAGCAGCAGGAGGAAGAGGAGGACTTCATTTCACCTCAAGGCCCACTTTATCCAGGCACCATCATTCCTATGTCACAGTACACACAGGAAGAGAGAGGGGAGGAGGATGAGGAGGAGGATTCTGGCACTTTCGCAGGCTTCGAAGAGGAAGACATGTGTCAATCTGTAAGCAATGGATTTCCAACCCCAGGACCCTTGGGAGTAGTACGTGGCTGGGAGGAGGAAGTTCTAGATGCCATCATCCTGAGTCACCCCGAGGAGTCTGCGTCTCAAGCCTCTGCAAATTTGAGGCGCATGGGCAACCTCATTCTTCAAAGCCTGTGAAAGGACCCAAGAATACGTGGCATAAAGGAGAATGCTCATTACTGGTTGGCAATCCTCCTTGACCACCGGTATAAGGGGAAGGTCTCAGAACTCATCCCTTCCCCATGGAGAGTGCAGAAGATAAAATCACTTGAGGACACGTTAAAGAGGATTTTATTGATTATCGACTCCAGTAGGTTACAGTGTCGTGGAAAACGTTCTTTTGCGTCTTCTGTTGGTCAAGTGAGGGGCGTTGGAGAAGGTGTCCGCCTCCGTGAGGCATTTCGTAATTTTTTTAGTCCTCGCCACCCAGGCCTGTCAGCTTTCACATCCCATTGGCAGCATCTGCATCACATGGTGGAAGATCACCTCAGGGCCAAAACAGACATGGAGAGCTTTCCAGCTGACGATCCACAGGCTTACTGGGTCATGAGAATAGACCATTGGCCAGAACTTGCCCAGTAAGCCATTGAGGTGTTGGGCTGCCCTGCATCCAGTGTGCTTTCAGAACGGGCATTCAGTGCTGCAGGAGGCTGCGTGACTGGTCATAGAATGTAAAACTAGATATTTGGGGGGAACACCCTGCCAAACGCATGGTGCTGCTCGTAACGACCAACAGACAAAAATTGTATAAAAGTTACAGCGCACACATGATACATACTCCTGTCAGGCTATTTTAAAAGCATCTAAAACGTATGTAGCAAAAAATGCAAAAATACGGGGGTTTGGTCACACTGAATGGCCATGAAGTGCTTAAGCCCATTGACTGCTGCAAAGTACCCCGTTACCAATGGGAACCTACACTGACCTTAGAGTGAATGCTCATATCTCTTAAACCATGGAAGCTGGTCGTTACGAGCAGCACCATGCGTTTGGCAGGGTGTTCCCCCCAAATATCTAGTTTTGTTGTATGCTTTATGCCTGGGTCCTGACCAGACCTTTTTGGGTTGGTGAACCCCATCCTCCTTAATTAGCCCCAATCAGTGTCCACCTGATCCATGGGATGTGTCCTCTGGTCTCCCATAAAGAGAGGCGTTAGCTTCCATGGTTTAAGAGATATGAGCATTCACTCTAAGGTCAGTGTAGGTTCCCATTGGTAACGGGGTACTTTGCAGCAGTCAATGGGCTTAAGCACTTCATGGCCATTCAGTGTGACCAAACCCCCGTATTTTTGCATTTTTTGCTACATACGTTTTAGATGCTTTTAAAATAGCCTGACAGGAGTATGTATCATGTGTGCGCTGTAACTTTTATACAATTTTGGTCATAGAATGTGTCTGTCCATAGACTCCGTGAACCATTTGACTTTCATAAAAATGAATCAGTCATGGATTACCAGCTATAAAGCCCCTGATGCTGATGTCACCTATTGCGTTCTTTTGGGATGTGGAATCTCTGCAGGACTTCGATGCTGGACCAGGCTGGCACCCTCTTACCCTCCTCTCCCTCTCACCCTATTGCATTAGGGTGTGCACCCCAAAGCTCAAACACACATGCCTTTCTCTGCAGGCTCAGCTGCACTGGATAGTGAATGAATGGGAAGTGCTCTGTGCATCCTGAAGCATCCCCCACAGCAGCAGGGGGGATGAGAGGAAGTAGGGGGGGATCGGCACCACACATAGTGATTAGGGTGTGCCCAGGCACATCTGGCACACCCCCATGCGCACGCCTATGCTCCCTCTACAGTTGTCATTAGGTTACCAGGACCTAATCTTTTTTGAGGAGCTGCCTCCATTCACCATATGTCAGATTTTTTTTACCTATACCAACACACTAGCGCCGTAGCTCCCCCTCCAATGCCCTCCTTCATCAAGGCTGCCTAGCTTTGTGGTTGTTCAATAATTTCATCTGGAACAATGCTTTTGGTATAGGTTTAATGGGCACAATTAACACCCAAAGACCATTTTTCAGCACCTGTTTGACAGGTGCATATCATTGCAATTTTTTGACCTTCATCAAGAGTACCATCTCTAGGGTTACGGTGGGAAGGCGCCACCGACACCCAAAGACCAATTTTTCTGCACCTGTTTGACAGGTGCATATTGTTGAAATTTTTTTACAGAATGGGCAATTCTTGCCTTCATGAAGAGCACCTCTATAGGGTTATGGTGTGAGGGCACCCAAAGCCCAATTTTTATGCACCCGTCACTTCTATCCAAAGTCAAAGTGACACCAGAATTTATCCAAAAAATCTCTCATCTTGTTTCCAGTGCACTACATTGCATCCTGATCATACACACTGGCTCCCCAGCTGTTGCTGAGCAAAGTAAAGGCAGCTTGCATGGAAAATTTCATTTTATTTGGCTTTATGACTGCAATTATTGCTGCAGCAGATTCTAGACATGGTACAGTTCTGCCACTTTACAGGTAGACTAAGGGCACCAGGCACTATATTGGAAGGAATTTTTCATTTTTATGCTTTCACTTTAAAAATCCAAAAATCACTGCTTATTTAAAAATTATGTTTTTTAAAAACGTTTTTTTTATTGATACATGTCCCCCCCCCAGGGCAGGACCCGGACCCCTATAACCATTGTATGCACAATTACTTGCATATAAGCCTTCAAAATGGGCACTTTTGATTTTTGAAGTTTGGGTCCAATTGACGTTAATGGGGTTGGTTATTTGGGTCCGAACTGTCGCGGTGTTCGAAAGTTATGGTGCGAACCAAACAGGGGTCTGTTCGGCACATCCCTACCTAGCAATAAGAATTAAAGTACAATTTCCTAACTGACCCTATTCTCTCTCTTGCATTTCCAGCTCTACCCCCTCTGCTTTACGTGCAACAGCTTCCAAGACATTCATAATACTATGACTGCTGTGTCCCCCATCCCACCTTTCATAGTGAACTGAACAATGTACATATTACCAGCACAACCAGGATCTTCAAATTACATCCAAATGTTTTATTCAAGATGGTCACATCACAGCAGAAGAATGCAACATTTCAGAGCCACAAAGGACCCTTATATCAAGCATGTGATCACATCAAATATAAAAATATTCTTACCAAAGAACATACAAGAACCTTAGCTGAAATTGTGATCATGCAAAAAAAGTATTTCTGATGTGATTGTGCATTTTATTCATATGGAATATAACTCACTCTGAACATTGCTTCTATAAACCTTGCATTTTTTCCTTGCAGTGTATCAGGAAAATTGCCTGTTGTTATTATCTTGGACTGCCTTTGCTGTTAAATTATAGCAACATATATGTACTGCAATGTGGTTTATGGAACATTCATCCTGGAAGGATTGATTTTGTGTTTTTTTTTTTTGCTAATTGTGTTGATGATGACACAGCATTGGCGATGTAGCAGCATGAATGTAAGAGGAGGCGAATGACAGAGGTAAGAGTGGCAGCGTAAGCAGATGCAGCCCCCTCCCCTCCTATCCACATCTCTCCCTGCCCCCTCCCAGACTACTTCCCTGCATCCCAAGGCCTCCAAGATGCTGGACATTTTCATCCTGATGTTTTTTGCCATTATTGGTCTGGTTTTGCTGTCATATATCATCTATATATTGTGAGGAAGAATGGCCTTAGCATGCAGGTAAGTCACTTTTCATTCTCTGTCACTATATCTACTCTGTTATGGCTCCAGTAGATAGCAGGCTCAAGCATTTACCTAATCCTAACATAGCTGTTATGCACTACATACTATATTTATATACACACACACACACACACACACACACACACACACACACAGGTTAAAGTGCATATCTCGGTATTATCATCTTTCTATTTATCAAAACCCCCCTTTCCCATATAAATGACCATAAGTCATATGATGTTTATACTCAGGTATTGTTGACTGAAAGATCCTGAGCAAATGTTCCAACCTTATGTATACCTGGGTATATAGCCATGTTAGCGTGCATATGTGTATATACAATATAATAAAATTCTTCTTCAGCTTCTTCTAATTGCCATTGTTGCAATATACAAGCATAGTTACTTGTGTATACATGCATATGTATGCAAATTATTGCACTCAAAAGTAGCATTTTCTACTTGGCCCTGCAATGATTGCTGTATTACTGATCTTTATGCAGCTGTGTGTTTTGTTCTACAGAAAACAATACACCTGTGTTCAGATCAGTAAAAAACGTGTAATTTTTTACTCCCATGTGCCTAATGTATGTGTTCTCTACAAAAGATGTACTTGTAGTTCATTTGTGATATGAAGCAATATCGGCCTGTTTAACTTTTCAAATGCCTTGGGGCCAAATCACACTTTTGCATTGTGGTACAAGTGCGTTACCACCATACACATATTACAGTGTGCATTAGTGCATTGAGGTGACATTTATTTTAAATGGCACCATAATGCACTAAGACAAAACAAGTTGACGCATATGTATTTCAGTGCACCACAATGCATGGTAATCCCTATTGTGCGTTGTAGTGTGCTGCTCAGAAAAAAAATGCTGCATATCCATTTGCAGGGGCGTAACGATAGGGGTTGCAGGGGTTGCAATTGCAACCGGGTCCTGTGCTCCAGGGGGCTCGTGTGCCTCCCTAAATAGGAGGGATGGCGGGGGCGGCATTTAGAGGAACCAATCTTCTCCATTTTCCTCCTAATGGAGGAGATTGGTTCCTCTATATGCAGCCCCCCGCCACCCCTCCTATCCAGTTTAGTTGTCTTCTGTAGAGTTGAGCAAACCCGAACTGTAAAGTTTGGGTTTGTACCGGACTTTAGGGTGTCCGTGTCCCAAACCCGAACCCGGACATTTGAGAAAAAGTCCGGGTTCGGGTATTTTTTCACGCCTTTTGAATAGCTACAGGGCAGCCAATCAACAAGCGTTTCACTCATTTGGCCTTAGAAGCCATCACAGCCATGCCTACTAATGGCATGGCTGCGATTGGCCAGTGTATCATGTGACCCAGCCTCTATATAAGCTGGAGTCACGTAGTGCTGCATGTTTCATCATCTCATACTAGTGTAGGGAGAGGATGCTGCTGCTGTGAGGGACAGATTAGCTTTAGAAAATCATCTCATACTAGTATAGGGAGAGGATGCTGCTGCTGCTGTGAGGGACAGATTAGCTTTAGAAAAACATCTCATACTAGTGTAGGGAGAGGATGCTGCTGCTGCTGTGAGGGACAGATTAGCTTTAGAAAATCTGTTAAAAATAGTGACTTATTGGTGGGTGGGTGCTAGAGGAAATTTTTGTTTGCTAGAGTACATTTTGTTTGCTAAGCAAAATGTCTCATATAAAACCAAAGCAATTTTTCTGTTTGTTAGGTGGGGTTTGCAGCCATTTTTGCAAGTGCAGTGCACTTGCAACTGCTTGTGTGTCAGGGACACTACTTTAATCGTGTTCTGTTAGTTCAATTGGCAACATTTTGGCATATTTAAATACTGCTTTTACATTGCAGTTAGATAAATTACATTTTTTTTTTCTGTGCAAAATATTACATTTGCGGCCAGCGGGGCATTTCTTGCACAAAATTAAAAAGTGCGTCTACATTGCTGGTTTAAAAAAAAAAAATATTCTAAATACTACATTTGCGGCCAGAGGTGCATTTCTTGCACAAAAATAAAAAGTGCGTCTACATTGCTGGTTTAAAAAAAAAAATATTCTAAATACTACATTTGCTGCCAGCGGTGCATTTCTTGCACAAAAATAAAAAGTGCGTCTACATTGCTGGTTTGAAAAAAAAAATATTCTAAATACTACATTTGCGGCCAGCGGTGCATTTCTTGCACAAAAATAAAAAGTGCATCTACATTGCTGGTTTAACCACTTCAATACCAGGCACTTAGAACACTTCCTGCCCAGACCAATTTTCAGCTTTCAGTGCTGTTGCGATTTGAATGAGAATTGCGCGGTCGTGCGATGCTGTACCGTCACGGGCAGTCACATCGGAGTAGTCACGGGTAGTCACATCAGTGTAGTCACGGGCAGTCACTTCCTCTTTTACATGAAATATGTTTAAAAACACTGTCTTTGTTTCTTTTTACAATAAAAAAAAAGTTTTAAAAGCCAGAAAAAAACAAATATCGCCACTAGTCTTTACTGCGTCTCCGCTAGTTTATGGTGGTTTTCTTTCGAGATAAACACCCTTGTTTTACTATTTTTAAAACAAACCCATGTCGTAGCGTGCTGGCGCGTTAAGAGTAAGTTTAGCGTTGTCGTGACTTTCGACTTTTAACCAGACCCGTCCTTCACAAGATTCACGGACCATAACTTCACCAATTTGGTCGTTACATCTACGTG
>BLSH010462877.1:136005-149586 GCA_018402905.1 Glandirana rugosa | reverse complement strand
TATTAGTGCTAGCCAACCTCACCAGCTTGTACTGAACTTCTGTCACTCACCATTTCACCATGAGATACTGCAGTGCTCGTGTCTAAATTGCCAGGATGTGCTAGGCTGCTGGTGCTTGCCAGTTCACCAAAAGGTAGTGCATTGCTAGTACTGCCACTTTGCTGCATATGAGCTTAATGCATTTCTAGCTTCTAAGAAATCTGAGGCCAGGTACACTTGGCTTTAGCTACGGACCTGTTCTCCATTGTCCAAGGTAGCTGTCAGGGTGCTGATGATTTATACAGGTTTGTATGCTGCCAGATTCTGGTCAATGATCATCTGACATGCTCAAAATCTTGTAAGTTGGGGGGGAGGAGTGACCGGTCTAGCTGATGGCCATGTGAAGCCTGAGCTCTGCACAAGCCCCGGGGGATCCAGCCTGCACAAAGAGCTCCACTCCTGTTACAGCACTCCATCAGACACCTAAAGCCCTGCTGACACTGCAGGCATGACTCAGCACTGCAAAGAATCCCCAGCTCTTCATAAATTGTTAGGCTTTTTAAAAGCCGCGTGGTCTTCTCCAAGTGGGAGACACACAGAGCTGGCCGGCGCGAGTCCTCTAGCGGATGTTTCACACAATACTGTAGCCATGGCTGCAGTATACTGTGCAGATGACACAAGATCACCCTCTTCTTCTCCTAGTTCAAGGAGCACTGTTAAATCTAGGCCAAGGAGGGACCCTGAAGATGACCCCAATTCTGCTTCCAACATTGAAATGAATGCCCTGGATGGCACTCTGCCAGAAGATACTCTCCAAGCAGATCCATTCACTGCACATTCTACAACAGGTCAGCCAGTTTCTGGTATTGTTCTAAAAGAAATGCTATGGTCCCTGCGCTCCTATCAGGAACCATGAATCAGACTGAGACAGAAGTGCAGCACAAATCACACTATTAAATAAAAGTGGTAAAATAGAACAAACAGAGCAAACAAAGTCACAAGGTTTCTCAGGAGAAGCATGGATCTGAGCATCAATGATCTTGTCACCCAAAGGTGAGGGGAGATTGGTATGAACCATAGCCAGAATACAACCAGGAGCTATCACAGGAACGGGAACCGACTCCATCTTGGAAGTGGAGGAAAAATGTTGCGACAATGCATCAGCTCTTACATTCTTCGTACCGGCTAAGAATGAGACTATGTAATTGAAGCTTGACAAGAACATAGCCCATTGCACCCTCCTGGGGAGAGGCATTTAGCCTCAGACAAGAATGTGAGATTCTTGTGGTCAATCAAAACGAGAACCGGAACAGTGGTACCCTCAAGGAGATGCTTCCATTCTTTAAGGGCTAAATTGATCGCTAACAGCTGAATGTCCCCAATCTCGTAATTGCATTCTGCAGAAGACCACTTCTTGGAAAAGTAGCCACAAGGATGCATAGTGCTCTCGGAGGTGGGACGTTGAGACAAAAGGGCGCCAACTCAGATGCATCAACCTCAAGGATGAAGGGTAATGTAGGATCAGGGTGTGCCAACACAGGAGAAGAAACAAAGGTAGCCTTGAGAGTTTTTAAAGGTTTAATGGACTCTGGAGAACAATTCTTTGGGTTACCATTAGGGTTGAGCAAACTGTAAAAGTTTGGGTTTGAACCGGACTTTAGGGTGTCCATGTCCCGAATCCGGACATTTGAGAAAAAGTCCGGGTTCGGGTTCTGGGTTTGGGTATTTTTTTCGCGCCTGTTGAATAGCTGCAGGGCAGCCAATCATCAAGCGTTTCACTCGTTTGCCCTTAGAAGCCATCACAGCCATGCCTACTAATGGTATGTCTGTGATTGGCCAGTGCATCATGTGACCCAGCCTCTATATAAGCTGGAGTCACGTAGTGCTGCATGCCACATCATCTCATACTAGTGTAGGAAGAGGATGCTGCTGTGAGGGACAGATTAGCTTTAGAAAATCATCTCATACTAGTGTAGGGAGAGGATGCTGCTGCTGCTGTGAGGGACAGATTAAATTTAGAAAATCTGTTAAAAACAGTGATTTATTGGTGGGTGGGTGCTAGAGGAGATTTTTGTTTGCTAGAGTACATTTTGTTTGCTAAGCAAAGTGCCTCATATAAAACCTAAGCAATTTTTCTGTTTGTTAGTTGGGCGTTTGCAGCCATTTTTGCAAGTGCAGTGCACTTGCAACTGCTTGTGTGTCAGGGACACTACTTTAATCGTGCTCTTTTAGTTCAGTTGGCAACATTTTGGCATATTTAAATACTGCTTTTACATTGCAGTTAGACAAATTTTTGTGCAAAATATTACATTTGCGGCCAGTGGGGCATTTCTTGCACAAAATTAAAAAAGTGTGTCTACATTGCTGGTTTAAAAAAAAAATATTCTAAATACTACATTTGCGGCCAGCGGTGCATTTCTTGCACAAAAATAAAAAGTGCGTCTACATTGCTGGCTTTAAAAAAAAAGAATAATAAATAGTGCTACATAGTACATTGGCGTTATCACAGACAAGCGCAGCCGCCTGTCCACAGCCAACGTGGACAAGCAAACGTTTATTAAAATGAACCAGGCATGGATACCACAAGACTTGTCTGTACCTTGTGCAGAATAGACATTTATACCGGCCTCACACAGCCATTGGTATACTTAAGTGAACTTATTATTTTTTTTTTTATAAAACATAAGTCTTTATTGGAATTTGTAACAGGAGAAACATGAAATATAAACCATGGTACATTTTATATGGAAAAAGTGAACCCATTCTAGAACATCTCTGGGTTTATCTGCAGATAGTGATCTTTTTTTTTTTTTTAATATGTCTCAATATTTTGGGGGCTACCCCAATTAGAGATAAAACGAACAGACAAAAAACAGTGTTGGCTACCTCCTCCTCCTCCACCGCCACTTCCACCTACACCACCAAGGTCACTGCCTCCTACTCTTACCCCCATTTTGCTTCCTTTTGCAGCCCTCTAGCCCTTTCCAGGACTTTTTTAGAGCCATTTTAGTGCCCAAAAGTTCAGGTCACCATTGACTTCAATGGGTTTCGGGGTCAAGTTTGGGTCAAGTTCGGGGCCGAACTCGAACTTTTTCGCGAAGTTTGGCCAAACCCACCGAACCCAAACATCCAGGTGTCCGCTCAACTCTAGAGCCGCTGTCTTCCCCCCTCCTCTCTCCTGCCAGCTGCTGTAGAAGATGTGTCATGGTGGAGAGATGGGAACAGGTCGGTAAATTTTGTCATTTATCGGCTCCTTCCTTTTCTGGATGAACAGAGTCAGTGATTGGTACCAATTGGTTCATTCATAACTGAAGCATAGTAAACTGTTTTTACTATACTTCCGTTTCTGAATGAATGGGAGGCTCGGTACACAGCTATTCCTGTCCATTCATTCTTTGCAGCTGAGGTTACACAGATGGAAATTGAGGGCTGAGGTTTGTTTAGACCCCTGATATCTCATCAAAGCCCCCCAACAGAGCTCCTAAAAAAATGAAAAAATTGTAAAAATAAAATAAAAAAGAAATAAAATTAAATGGTAAAAAAATAATACAAGTTAAAATAAAAATACAAACTACTAACACCAGTGGGGGAACTATCAGGATTGCAAAGGTTGCAATTGTGACTGGGCCCTGGAAATTCACCACCATGTGGAGGCCCGAAGATGGCAGAAAGGGGGTCTGCTGCAGAACTTTTGCAACGGGTACCTTATTAAAGGGCCCCGTGGTAGGAATAAAGGGCCCCAGGATAAGTGGGAGGAGGGAAGGGCCCTGGCCAGGGGTCAGGGGGGCCCTTCATAATTTCTTGCACTGGGGCCCTGAAGGTTCTAATTACACCTCTGTGCAGGTGCATGGCTCCGAATGCACACTGTCTGCATTCAGTGCTGTGCACCCATGCGGATGCCAAATTGGGAGTAGCGGCTGTTTCCATGTGGCCACTGCTTCCCAATAGACATCAAAGGGGCTGCCTGCAAAGGGATGAACAGAACACCTGTGCGTCCCCATGCGGGTAAAAACGATCCCCGCGCGGTGTATGCATTGCTACACCCGTGTAAGGAATACCAAATACAGGTATCCAGTGGCAGCAAGGATGACCAGATCAGTGGGTAACACGTATTGAAACTGAAATCAGGTTGACTATGATTAAAATAAAGTTAATCAACATCTTCGTAACCGCACTATAGCCAAATGATGGCTACAGCGCGGCCGCACTTGCTGGGAGGTGTGCATCGGAAGCGGGTAAAGAGCCAATCATGGCGACTCTTTACCACATGATCAGCTGTGTCCAATCACAGATGATCACGGATGTAAACAGGATTTGCTGGTCATCATCAATCCTCCCCTCACGCTGACAGTGCGTGAGGAGAGGGGAGCTGAAAACTGGCAAATCCATACAGGGGACATCTGCACTGACAATCAGGGTACTGATCATCAGTGTCCTGATGATCAGTTGAACCCCAACAGTGCCCACCAGTGCTGCCAATCTGTGCCCACCAGTGCTGCTAATCAGTGCCCATCAGTGATGCCTGTCAGTGCCAATCAGTGCTGCTTATTAGTGATGCCTATCATTGCTGCCTATCGGTGCCCATCAGTGGCATGTATCAGTGCCCATCAGTGCTGCCTAGCGGTGCCCATTAGTGGCACCTATCAGTGCCCATCAGTGCCGCCTATCAGTGAATATCAGTGAAGGAGAAAATTTACTTATTTACAAAATGTTATAACCAAAATTAAGAAAAAATGTGTTTTTTTTTTTTAAATATTCTGCCTTTTTTGTTTGTTTAGCAAAAATAAAAACCCAGTGATAATTACATAACACCAAAGGTAAGCTCTATCTGTCTCAAAAAAATGCTAAAAATTTAGTTTGGGTACAATGTTGCATGACTGCGCAATTGCTATTCAAACTGCGACAACACTGAAAGCTGATTATTGGCCTGGGCAGGAAGGGGGTGAAAGTGCCCAGTAGGCAGGCTTTTTTTATATAACAAACATATATTTACCTGCTCTGTGCAGTAGTTTTGCATAGAGCAGCCCCAATCCTCCTCTTCTTGGGTCCCTTGCTGGTGCTCTTGGCCCCTTCCTCTTGCCAAGTGCCCCCAGAGCAAGCAGATCTGGGGGGCAATCTAACTATAATACCCTATGTACAAATGGAGGGAAGCTGACATAAACAAGGCTTGACCAGGACCGGGACTGAGAACATAGGGAGCAGAGCTAGGGTAACAGGATACAGAACAAGATAATCAGCAGGTTGGTGTATGGCTAAAAGGCAAAACACTAAAGCACTTATGAAAGTCATTGTAAGAGTTATACTGTATACCATTCCAGCTAATTACGGGGATCTGTTGGCAGCTGGGAGACACCCCCTGGGGGCCACCTGAACTGCACTCTTCAGCTCCAGGAACCACAGTGCCACCTGAAGGTGATCCAGGTTCTGACAGCCTGTGTGAACGGGGCATAACACTTGCCATGTGCTCAAATGATAGATGACAACAGTCTCTTTCCAGTCTCCTTAAAGTGGATGTAAACCCACCACTCACCCAGTATAAACTAATGTCACAGTATTAATGTATATAAACATGCAAGCCTCCTGCATGTATCCCTACCTTGCAAATGTCACCCCCTTCAGCAGTGACAGCCTCACAAATCTCTGGATTCAGTAGTTAGGTCTCATTGCCGGAGCTTGGTGGGTGGGGTTGTGATGTCACAAGACTCACCGCCCACCTCTACACTGTCCTACTTTGCTATTCCTGGGTTTTTAGAAACATCCAGTCAAAACTCAGGAAAGACACCACATGACTTCAGCAAGCCCTATCATGCTGAGGTGTGGAGCAGCCAATCCTGGGAGAGCTGGAGGAGAAAGGACGGGGGGGGAGTTTGAAGCTTCCTCTCCTCTGTGCATTAGACAAGGAAATGATCTGTTACTCACACAGCAGGGGGAAGAAAGGTCTCCTATTTCTCAGATAGTCTGTTTTTTTCTTACTGAAAAAAGACAAGGGGATCGCTCAGAGCTGGATTAACTCTTTGTGGCAAGACTGGGTACAGATGACATGACATGCTCTACTCTACATGCAGAATTATTAATTAAATTTTTTTTTCGGGTTTGCATCCACTATAACTTTCTGAAGTCTTTAACCACTTGCCGACCGCCAACCGCAGGTTGACGGCGACAAAGTGGTGCGATATCGCAAATCGCCGTCATCTGACGGCGGCTGCGAGATCACTGTGTTCGGGGAGGGCCAGGGAGCGGGTGCGGCGGCCTCGATCGCCGCCGGCTACCCGCGATGCCCCCCCAGAGTGAAAGAACGGAGGTCCGTGTAAGTAAACGTTCTGTGAAGGGGGAAGGGCTGTGATCACAGCCTTCCTCTACACCAGTGGTTCTCAACTCCTGTCCTCGGGACCCACTAACAGGCCAGTTTTGCAAGATTACTGAAATACATCACAGGTGATATCATTTGCTGCTCAGTGATTGCAGTATTCTAGTCTGCATCTCCCCAAGGTAATACTTAAAGTCTGGCCTGTTGGTGGGTCCCGAGGACTGGAGTTGAGAACCACTGCTCTACACGGAAGCTGTGATCACTTCCCTTCCCCTGCTAGGGCAGTCCCCCCACAGTTAGAACACACCCAGGGAACACAGTTAACCCTTAGAGCTCCCCCTGCAGGTTAACCCCTTCACTGCCAATGGCATTTACACAGTAATCAGTGCATTTTTATAGTACCGATCGCTGTATAAATGCCAATGGTCCCAAAAAAGTGACAAAATGATCCGACATATCCGCCCCAATATCGCAGTACCGCTAAAAATCGCAGATCGCCGCCATTACTACTAAAAAAAATAAATAAATAAAAACCCCAAAAATGAATTCTCATCGTCCGTAAACGCGGCCACTTTTGCGCAAACCAATCAATAAACGCCAATTGCAATTTTTTTAATCGCAAATATGAGGAAGAATATAAATCGGCCAAAAACGGTGAAAAAAATGTTTTTTTTATATTTTTTTTTTGGATTTGGATTTTAGCAAAAAGTAAGAAATTTGGGGTTTTTTTGCAAAATTGTCGCTCTTCTTTTGTTTATAGCGGCGATCAGAAATGATGCAGCGGTGATCAAATACCACCAAAAGAAAGCTCTGTTTGTGGGAAAAAAAGGACGCAAATTTTGTTTGGGTACAACGTCGCACGACCGCGCAATTGTCAGTTAAAGCGACGCAGTGCCGAATCGCAAAAAGGGCTCTGGTCCTAAAGTAACCTTTCAGCAATCTGTTTGTTGCAAAACTGTAGCAGTCACTACCATGACTTATTACAGTACATGCATCTCTCCCTAACCTATCCTTTGTAAAATGCACAGGTCTTTTACTGTAGCAGTTCTCTCTTGTAACTTTTCATGCTTTCATAAAATAGTAGCAGTGTGTGTGTTTTGAGTAGAGTTGCTAGTACAAACAGTGTGATATGAGTGACTACTGGACATGGGGTCTACACTACAGTCTGCAAGCCCTTCATTTCTCCCTATGTTTTTTTAACCACTTAAGGACCGGAAGGATTTCCAGCTTTAGGACCGGAGTCCTTTTTGCGATTCGGCACTGCGTCGCTTTAACTGAAAATTGCGCGGTCGTGCAAACGAAATTTGCGTCCTTTTTTTCCCACAAATAGAGCTTTCTTTTGGTGGTATTTGATCCCCTCTGCGTCATTTCTGATCGCCGCTATAAACAAAAGAAGAGCGACAATTTTGCAAAAAAAAAAAACAAATTTCTTACTTTTTGCTAAAATACAAATCCAAAAAAAAATATAAAAAAACATTTTTTTTCACCGTTTTTGGCCGATTTATATTCTTCCTCATATTTGCGATAAAAAAATCGCAATCGGCGTTTATTGATTGCTTTGCGCAAAAGTGGTCGCGTTTACGGATGATGAGAATTCATTTTTGGGGTTTTTATTTTTTTTTTATTTTTTACTATTAATGGCGGCGATCTGCGATTTTTTGCGGTACTGCGATATTTCAGTGGACATGTCGGACCATTTTGACACTTTTTTGGGACCATTGGCATTTATACAGTGATCAGTGCTATAAAAATGCACTGATTACTGTGTAAATGCCATTGGCAGTGAAGGGGTTAACCTGCAGGGGGCGCTCTAAGGGTTAAGTATGTTCCCTGGGCGTGTTCTAACTGTGGGGGGACTGCCCTAGCTGGGGAAGGGAAGTGGTCACAGCCTTCATATACAGGAAGGCTGTGATCACAGCCCTTCCCCCTTCACAGAACGGAGGTCCGTGTTTACTTACACGGACCTCCGTTCTTTCGCTCCGGGGGAGGCAACGCCGGTGGCCGGCGGCAATCTAAGCCGCCGTACCCGCTCCCTGGCCCCCCCCCAGACACAGTGAGCGCGCGGGCGCGCCTCCGGCGGCGCGCACGCGCTCACTAGGCGCAATCACGCGGCCGCCGTCATATGACGGCGATCCGCGTTACAGAGCCACTTTGCCGCCGTCAATTGCCGATTGACGGTCGGCAAGTGGTTAAGCAAAAATTTAAGTATAAATAAATCATTTTAATTTAGCAATGAAAACAATATCATTAGCAGTAGTCAGCATGGATTCATGAAAATTCGTTCTTGCCAGACCAATCTACTAAACTTCTATGAGGAAGTAAGTTGCCATCTAGATAAAGGAAGGCCTGTAGATGTGGTATATCTAGATTTTGCAAAGGCATTTGATACAGTTCCCCATAAACGTTTACTGTACAAACTAAGGTCTGTCTGCATGGACCATAGGGTGAGTACCTGGATTGAAAACTGGCTACAGCGGTGAGTCCAGAGGGTGGTGATAAATGGGGAATACTCGGAATGGTCTGGTGTGGAAAGTGGCATCCCCCAGGGTTCTGTCCTGGGACCAATCCTATTAATTTATTCATAAAAGAGCTGGAGGATGGGATAAGCAGCTCAGTCTCAATTTTTGCAGACGATACAAAGTTAAGCAGAGCAATAACTTCTACATATGATGTGGAAACCTTGCAAGAAGATCTAAACAAATGAATGGGGTGGGCAACTACATGGCAAATGAGGTTTAATGTAGAAAAATGTAAAATAATGCACTTGGGTGCTGAATATTGGAATGCAGTTTACTTGCTAGGTGTAGAGCCCCTGGATGAATCTAGGATGGAAAAGGACCTTGGGGTCCTAGTACACAATAGGCTCAGCAGTGGCATGCAATGCCAAGCTGCTCCAAGCAAAGTAAACAGAATATTGGCATGCATTAAAAAGGGGATTAACTCCAGAGATAAAGCTATAATTCTCCCACTATACAAGACTCTGGTCCGGCCGCATCTTGAGTATGCTGTCCAATTCTGGGCACCAGTCTTCAGGAGGGATGTGCTGGAGCTGGAGAGGGTCCAGAGTAGGGCAACAAAGCTAATAAAGGGACTGGGGAATCTCAGCTATGATTAAAGACTACAAGCATTGAACTTATTCTGTCTGGAGAGGAGACACTTGAGAGGGGACATGATTTCAATGTACAAATCCTGTGCTGGTGACCCCACAATAGGGAAAAAACTGTTCCGTGAAAGGGAATTTAAAAAGACCCACAGCCATTCGCTAAAATGAGATGAGAACCAATTTAACTTTAAACTGCGGAGAGGGTTCTTTACTGTAAGAGCGATAAAGATGTGGCATTCTCTTCCACAAGCAGTGGTTACAGTGGGGGGCATCGATAATGTCAAGAGATTGTTATATAGGCACCTAAACATACAGGGGTACACAATGTAATATTTACATATAAGCACATACACAGGTTGGACTGGATGGACTTGTGTCTTTTTTCAACCTCACCAACTATGTTACATTGTAATATATAATGAAGTAGTTCAACTCACCATAATGCAGAATCAGTGGGAACCCTGAGCTTGTAACTTGCCACCATATGCAGCTTGTTATTTGCCACCATTGCCTGCCACCAGATGCAGCTTGTCACTTGCCACTGTCGCCTGCCACCAGATGCAGTGTGTCACTTGCCACCGTTGCTTGCCACCAGATGCAGTGTGTCACTTGTCACTGTCGCCTGCCGCCAGATGCACTGTGTCACTTGCCACCGTAACCTTCCACCAGATGCAGCGTGTCACTTGCCACCGTTGCCTGCCGCAAGATGCAACATGTCACTTGCCACCATCGCCTACCACCAGATGCAGTGTGCCACTTGCCACCCATAGCCTACTGCCAGATGCAATGTACCACTTTTCACCCATACCCTGCCACCAGATGCAGTGTGCCACTTTCCACACATAGCCTGCCACCAGATGCTGTGTGCCACTTGCCACCCATAGCCTGGCACCAGATGCAGTGTGCTACTTGCCACCTGCAGCCATGCCACTTGCCATCTATAGCCTGGCACCAGATGTAGTGTGCCATTTGCCACCCATAGCCTGCCACCAGATGCATGTAAGCGTGTAAGCATAAGATAGTGTGGCCTTAGATGTGATGTGATCTGTAGACGTAGTAGAATCATATATGTAGTTTAATTCTGGGTTATTAGAAATAAAGTATTCAGGTATCAGTCATGCACATATGTCCTTTCATTAGCATTTGAAAAGAACAGAGCTAGCCCCAGGGATCGAGCTGACACCTAGGTGGCAATAAAAATACCAGTCTGTATTTATAGTGTGTGTAGAATCTTAGCAAATCACGCAAAACCATTAGATGGCGCTGGATTGCAGCAGGTAGGCGGTGACTGGTACTGTTGCAAATGGAGAAATGCACTGGTGTTGGAAATCCTATCCATGACCCAGTGATCAGCGCCATTCTGGCCCAATTTGATGCTAGTCATTTCAGAACACAAAACATCCTGTGGGCTGGGACAGGAACACCCACAAGGGTTGATTGACCAGGGGCTAATGTCCAGCCCCCATCCATATTTCAATAAATTGGGGAGCCTGAGATATGGACGGTGTGCTTTCACAAAGTCGGTTCTAAACCGGGGAGTCTCCATAAAGTTCTCCGACATACTTCTGTCCAGGGATAAGCTTCGATAAAGTCTATTTCTGTTTTTATTCCTTTTTATTTTCATAGCAAATTGCCAATTGTATGTATTGTCTGTTTATCTTTTTGCATTTTTTGTAACTACTTTTTCTTTTGTATATATTTGTATATATTTAAGGTGCCAAAAACTCACATATAACAACAATTTCAAAAAATACAAGATTTTTTATTATTTATTAATACACATGTTAAAATAGTAAAAAAATAGAGTCACTTATTGGTATACTCTGGTGTCTCAGCTCAACATGTTTTACCCAACCGGGCTTCTTCAGGAGACTCATGGGAACTGTACCAAAGTCAAGAATACTACAATAAGAAATAAACAAAATAATGTTATTCATTGAACACATTAAAGTAGTATACTGTACGAAGCAAACAGAAGAGCTGCTGATTCAGTATCCAAATAATGAATAATAACTAAGACAATAATCAGTCAATTGTGCCAACATACCTAATAAGGTGCAATTTATGTTCAGAAATACAAAGGTGCCTTTCCTCTCATCTATCTTCCCAGCTCATAGCCCCAGAATCCCCATAGAAGGAAGGACAATGGTAGCCTGTGTAAATCAGATAGTTATAAATAATACTTCATATAAAAGAGCAAATTGCAGGAGAGGCCACCAAAAGGTGCCTCGTGTACTGTACTTTTAATAAATACTCTGGTAAACTAATACCTGATAGTTGTAATCAATGGAGGGCCAAAAGATTAGTTCACTGGATATTAGTCCAGATAAGCATAGACAGCCATTTGTTTCCCAATTGAGCCTGGGATGGTATCCACTGGGATTCAACAGGTTGTGCAGAAGGCACTTGCCCCAGGTGGAATCAAACCAGTAGTGAAGGTCAATAATGGGATGATGATCAATACAGTCTAAACATGGATATATAGAATCCATTAATATTACAGTAATGAAATCAGTGATATGAGGGGAAGAGGGCCACATGCCCCGGCTTGAATGATTCAACCAATAGAACCGGATAAACCAGGTACCAATGAAGGTCCCTCCTTAATAAAAATATATATGCTATAATAAGAACTCATATAAAGTTGCTTGTAATTACCTTTCCATACTGGTAGGGCATGTAGAGGGAAAACGGAACCCTCCAAGGTTCCTCACCAACAGTCCTCTGTCTGAGAGCGGGTGGAAGTTCTGGATCGCGGTGCGTCATTTCCGGCTGACCTAGGGCGGAAGTGACATTGCGCTGTGGGCACTGAAGCCACGACCGCGATGTTGGATATGGTTATCTCCAAGCCCACACCACAGGCTGAATCAGCCTAAGGTATGGGCAGGGGGACAAACATCCGCCTCCACATCTCGACCCGGAGCCAGGATGGAAGCACCACTGATCCTCAGGACTCCCCCGGCCGGCCCGGATTGGCCAGCAGGGGCGGCTCGGAAGTGTCCTGGGTGCCCATAAGGGGATCAATGGCAAAGCTGGGAGAGAGAGAGAGACTAGTGACAATTGTCAATGGTTTATATTGTAATGCTTAATGGGGGCCAACAAATGGAGCAATAGCGCCCCACAGGAGCCAACCAAAGATGATTATAATCATTAGAATAAACTAACTAAGACAGTCTTAGTCCACATAGGGATCTGTGACATGTATATATTACTTGTTGGCACTAGAGTTGAGCGAACCCGAACTGTAAAGTTTGGGTTCGTACCGAACTTTGCGGTGTTCGGGACCCGAACCCGAACTTTTGAAAAAAGTTCGGGTTCTGGGTTCTGGTATTTTTTTCCCGCTTGTTGAATAGCTGCAGGGCAGCCAATCAACAAGCGTTTCACTGGTTTGCCCTTAGAAGCCATCACAGCCATGCCTACTAATGGCATGGCTGTGATTGGCCAGTGCATCATGTGACCCAGCCTCTGTATGAGCTGGAGTCATGTAGTGCTGCATGTCATATGCTCTCAGGCTAGTGTAGGGAGAGGATGCTGCTGGGGCTGTGAGGGACAGATTGCAGATCTAATAACATCTCATCCTGCATTACAGAACGATCTAATTGTGGACTAGGTAGAGATTACTTCTACTACTGCTTTTAGGGACAGATTGCATTACAGAACATTCTGACTGGACTAGTTAGAGTCTACTGCTTAGAGGGACAGATTATTGTTCTTAAACCATCTCCTAGTTCTATAGGGTCAGGTTCCTACTGTTGCTGTAAGGAACAGATTATTGTTCTAAAATCATCTCCTAGTTCTATAGGGTCAGGTTCCTGCTGGTGCTGTAAGGAACAGATTATTGTTCTAAAATCATCTCCTACTGCTATAGGGTCAGTCTTGATCCTCTACTAAAATCTTGTTATTAGACAAGGAATGTCGTTGTCATCCTTGGACTGGGATATCTTGATCCTCTACCAAATTCTTGTTATTAGACAGGGAGATTCGTCATCTGAGATTGATCAGGTCAGTCTTACAAGACATTACGTTAGACAGGGATTTTCGTCATCATCTTCATTAGAGATGGATCAGGTGTTAATCTAGCAAGACATTACGTCCTACTCTACAATAATCTAGACGTTAGACAGGGAGTGTCGGGGTCGTCGTAGGAGAGGGATGTGATCGGACTCTCGTATACTGTACGTCGTGATGTACT
>BLSH010462877.1:108892-129718 GCA_018402905.1 Glandirana rugosa | reverse complement strand
TGCTATCTGTCCTCAGAGCAACAGCACAGACAGCAGTAGTAAAGTAATCTATCTCAGGATGCAGGATCAGGTCTTAAAATGTCTCAAATCTGTCCCTCACGCAGTCAGCTACCTTTCCCTACACTAACCCAAGGAGCATGTGACTGCAGCACTGTGACTCCAGCTTATAAAGAGGCTGGGTCACATGATGCACTGGCCAATCACAGCCATGCCATTAGTAGGCATGGCTGTGATGGCTTCTAAGGGCAAACCAGTGAAACACTTGTTGATTGGCTGCCCTGCAGCTTCTCAACACGTGGAGTAAAATAGCAGAACCCCGGACCGAACCCGAACGATTTTTGAAATGTCCGGGTCCGGGTCCGTGCCACGGACACCCGAAAGTTCGGTACGGACCCGAACGTTACAGTCCGGGTTCGCTCAACACTACTCCTGATCCAACTCAAAAATCTGCAGACCACAGTCTCCACAATGGTCCACATATCAACACCTGAGACAACAAGACCAAGAAGGCTAGTCCAAAATGCACTAGTAAGATCAGATAATTAGAGAAACAATTTGTAGGATAATGCATCATTTAGACCTGGATATTTTAGAGCCCCAAGGCTTTGAATCCAACGAGTCTCACGCTGTAAAAGGAGTTTGTCATAGTCCCCCCCTCTTGACATGGGGGGAACATGTTCTAAGGCAAAAAAGTGCATATAAGAACTATCAAAATGATGGAAGAGACCCATGTGTCTACTTATTGGTGTCTCCATCTTTTTTTTGAATACTAGTGATGCGTGATCCCTGATGCGCTGAAAGAAAGCCCTCTTGGTCTTGCCTATATAATAAGCCCCACAATTACAAAACATAATGTAAACCACTCCCACGGATTCAGTTTACATGGAAACTTGGTTTATATATGTGACCATTGGGTAGACTAATAGCAGCCGACTCAAAAATACATTTACAGTAATTGCATTTTTGGCAACTATGGGTGCCAACTTTTTTGGTTGTATTCTTGTTTCATGGATCGTGGTGGCTATGCACCAACTTATCCCCGAGAGACCTAGATCTCCTGAAAGTGATTTCAGGGTATGGTTTGATATGTTTAGATATAGAGTCATCTGCCATGAGCAAATACCAATATTTTTGAATAATCTCTCGGACTTGTCTGTGTTGTCCTGAGAATTGAGTAATAAGTCTGAGTCCCCCTTCTGATTCTGTCTTTTTCGCTTTGTGTATCAGAAACCCCCTATCCTGGTTTTTGGCTCTTCTATATGCCTTTTTGAGGCATTTGTTACTATAGCCTCGTGCTTGAAGCCGTATCAGGAGGGCCTTGGCCTGCCTTTCAAAGTCTAGGTTTTGACTACAGTTTCTTCGAATTCGAAGATATTGGCTATAGGGGACACAATCCTTCAAAAATGTTGGGTGCGAGCTCTCCGCGTGTAGAATCATATTACCGCTTGATGGTTTGCGATACAAGGAAAATCCAATTGTGCCATCATGATATAGAAAAAATTGAATATCCAAAAAGTTCAATGTTTGTTGATGACACGTCATCGTGAATTTTAAATTAAAGTGATTCCTTGTCAGACTTTCCATGAAAGCCAACAATTGATCGCGAGATCCGGTCCAAACCATCATCAATCCATCATCAATGAATCTTCGCCAAATGAGGATATTATCCGAATAAATGTGCATATCCTCACTGGAAAATAGTTCTCTTTCCCACCCCCCAGATACAGATTGGCGTAGGATGGGGCAGATCTAGTCCCCATCGCTACTCCCTGTATCTGGAGGTAGTGGGAAGGGCCAAATAGAAAAACATTGTTGTTTAGGATAAATGACAAAAGATCTAATATAAAGGCATTGTAAGGCCAGGAGGTCTCGCCCCTTTTGGATAGGAAGGCCCCTGCAACTTCCACCCCCAAAGAATGGGGGATGGAGTTGTAGAGGGCCTCTACATCGATGGCCACTAACCAAGAATCAGGGGGTATATGAAGGTCCTCAAGGGCTCGCAATAAATCTAAGGTGTCTTGAATGTGAGAAGGCAAACCTAATACATGTGGACGTAGATATTCGTCCACTATTCGACTGGCAGTTTCCGTTAGGCAACCGTTACCAGACACAATTGATCGGCCGGGTGGGTTTGAACTATTTTTGTGGATCTTAGGCAATGCATACAAGGTGGGTGCCCTAGGATGTTTGATATTCAGATATTCCAAAGCTTTTTTATCAGGTTTTAATGGAATGCTGGCAACGGTTGCCTCTGTATACCCCCATCTGGTGACTGTATACCCTATCTGGGACCCGATATACCCTATCTGGGACCCTGTATACTCCTATCTGATGACTGTATACCCTATCTGGGACCCTGTATACCCTATCTGGGACCTTGTATACCCTATCTGGAGACTGTATAACCTATCTGGGACCCTATATACCTCTATCTGGTGACTGTATACCCTATCTGGGACACCTTATATCCCTATCTGGTGACTGTATACCCTCTTTGGGACCATGTATACCCTATCTGGGGCTCTATATACCCTATCTGGGACCCTGTACACCCCTATCTGGTGACTGTATACCCTATCTGGGACCCCTTATTCCCCTATCTGGGACACTGTATACCCCTATCTGGGACCCTGTATACCCCTATCTGGGACACTGTTTATGCTTTCTTGGGCTCTGCATACCCTATCTGTAACCCTATATACCCTATCTGGTGAATGTATATCCTATCTGGGACCCAGTATACCCTATCTTTGACTCTGTATACCCTATATTGGGCTCTGTATGCCCTATCTGGGGCTCTGTATACCCTATCTGGGGCTCTGTATGCCCTATCTTGGACCTTGTATACCCTATCTGGTGACTGTATACCCTATCTGGGACCACTTATACCCCTATCTAGTGACTGTATATCCTATCTGGGACCCTGTATACCCTATCTAGGGCTCTGTATACCACCATCTGGTGACTGTATACCCTATCTGGGACCCTGTATACCCTATAAGGGACCCTGTATACCCCTATCTGGCGACTGTATACCCTATCTTGAACCCTGTATCCCCCTATCTGGTGACTGAATACCCTATCTGGGACCCTGTATACCATATCTGGTGACTGTATACCCTATCTGGGACCCTGTATACCTTATCTGGGGCTCTGTATACCCCTATCTGGTGACTGTATACCCTATCTGGGACCCTGTATACCCTAACTGGGGACTGTATACCCTATCTGGGACCCTGTATACCCCTATCTGGTGACTGTATACCCTATCTGGGACCCTGTGTACCCTATCTAGGGCTCTGTATACCCCTATCTGGTGACTGCATACCCTATCTGGGACCCTGTATACCCCTTTCTGGTGACTGTATACCCTATCTGGGATCCTGTATACCCTATCTGGAACCCTGTTTACCCCTATCTGGTGACTGTATACACTATCTGGGACAATGTATACCCTATCTAGGGCTCTGTATACCCCCATCTTTTGACTGTATACCCTATCTGGAACCCTGTATACCCCTGTCTGGTGACTGTATACCCTATCTGGGACCCTGTATACCATATCTGGTGACTGTATACCCTATCTGGGACCCTGTATACCTTATCTGGGGCTCTGTATACCCCTATCTGGTGACTGCATACCCTGTCTGGGACCCTGTATACCCCTTTCTGGTGACTGTATACCCTATCTGGGACCCTGTATATCCCTATCTGATGACTGTATACCCTATCTGGGACCCTGTATACCCTATCTAGGGCTCTGTATACCCCTATCTGGTGACTCTATACCCTATCTGGTACCCTGCATACCTCTATCTGGGGCTCTGTATACACTATCTGGGACCTTGTATACCCTATCTGGGACCCTGTATACCCTAACTGGGGACTGTATACCCTATCTGGGACCCTGTATACCCTAACTGGGGACTGTATACCCTATCTGGGACCCTGTATACCCCTATCTGGTGACGTTATACCCTATCTGGGGCTCTGTATACCCTATCTGGGATCCTATATACCCTATATGGTGACTGTATACCCTATCTGGGACCCTGTATACCCCTATCTTGGGCTCTGTATACTCTATCTGGGACCCTGTATACACTATCAGGGAACCTGTATAATCTATCTGTTGACTGTATACCCTATCTGGGACCCTGTATACCCTTATCTGGTGACTGTATACCCTATCTGGGGCTCTGTATACCCTATCTGGGACCCTGTATACCCCATCTGGTGACTGTATACCCTATCTGGGACTCTGTATACCCTATCTAGGGCTCTGTATGCCCCTATCTGGTGACTGTATACCCTACCTGGGACCCTGTATACCATATCTGGTGACTGTATACCCTATCTGGGACCCTGTAGACCTTATCTGGTGCTCCGTATACCCCTATCTGGTGACTGCATACCCTATCTGGGATCCTCTATACCCCTTTCTGGTGACTGTATACTCTATCTGGGACCCCTTGTATACCCTATCTAGGGCTCTGTATACCCCTATCTGGTGACTGTATACCCTATTTGGGACCCTACAAACCTCTATCTGTGGCTCTGTATACACTATCTGGGACCCTGTATACCCTATCTGGGACCCTGTATACCCTATCTGGTGACTGTATACCTTATCTGGGAACCTGTATACCCTATCTGGGGCTCTGTATACCCTATCTGGGACCCTATATACCCTATCTGGTGACTGTATACCCTATCTAGGACCCTGTATTCCCTATCTGGGGCTCTGTATACCCTATTTGGGACTATATATACCCCTATCTGGTGAACGTATACCCTATCTGGGACCCTGTATACCCCTATCTGTTGACTGTATACCCTATCTGGGAACCTGTATACCCTATCTGGGGCTCTGTATACCCTATCTGGGACCCTATATACCCTATCTGGTGACTGTATACCCTATTTGGGACCCTACAAACCTCTATCTGTGGCTCTTTATACCCTACTTTGGACCCTGTATCCTATCTGGAGCTCTGTATACCCTATCTGGGACTCTTTATACCCTCTCTGGGCCTCTGTATACTCTATCTGGAGCTCTGTATAACCTATCTTGCACCCTGTATACCCTATCTGGGGCTCTGTATACCCTATCTGGGACTCTGTATACCCTCTCTGGGGCTCTGTATACCCTATCTGGGCCTCTGTATACTCTATCTGGGGCTCTGTATGCCGCATATGGGGCTCTGTATACCCCATCTGGGAGTCTGTATACCCTATCTGGGACCATGTATACCCTATCTGGGACCCTGTATACCCCTATCTGGTGACTGTATAACCTTTCTGGAGGGACCCTTTATACCCCTATCTGGTGACTGCATACCCTATCTGGAACCCTGTATACACCTATCTGGTGACTGTATACCCTATCTTGGACCCTGTATACCATATCTGGTGACTGTATACCGTATCTGGGACCCTGTATACCCTATCTGGGGATATGTGTACCCCTATCTGGAGGCTGTACACCCTATCTGGGACCCTGTATACCCTAACTGAGGACTGTATACCCTATCTGGGACCCTGTATATCCCTATCTGGTGACTGTATACCCTATCTTGGACTCCTTATTCCCCTATCTGGTGACTGTATATCCTATCTGGGACTACTTATACCTGTCTCTGGTGACTGTATACTCTATCTGGGACCCTGTATTCCCTATCTAGGGCTCTGTATACCCCCATCTGGTGACTGTATACTCTATCTGGGACCCTATATACCCTATCTGGGACCCTATATACCCCTATCTGGTGACTGTATACCCTATCTGGGACACTGTATACCCTATCTGGGACCTTGTATACCCTATCTGGGGACTGTATACCCTATCTGGGACCCTGTATACCCCTATCTTGGACCCCTTATACCCCTATCTGGTGACTGTATATCCTATCTGGGACCCCTTATACCTCTATCTGGTGAATGTATACCCTATCTGGGACCCTGTATTCCCTATCTAGGGCTCTGTATACCCCCATCTGGTGACTGTATACCCTATCTGGGACACTATATACCCTATCTGGGACCTTGTATACCCTATCTGGGGACTGTATACCCTATCTGGGACCCTATATACCCTATCTGGTGACTGTATACCCTATATGGGACCCTGTATACCCCTATCTGGGACTCTGTATACCCCTATGTGGGGCTCTATATACTCTATCTGGTGACTGTATACCCTATCTGGGACCCTGTATACCCCTATCTGGTGACTGTATACCCTATCTGGGACCCTGTATACCCTATATGGGGCTCTGTATACCCTATCTTGGGCTCTGTATACTCTATCTGGGACCCTGTATACACTATCAGGGACCCTGTATAATCTATCTGTTGACTGTATACCCTATCTGGGACCCTGTATACCCTATCTGGTGACTGTATACCCTATCTGGGACCCTGTATACCCCTATCTGGTGACTGTATACACTATCTGGGACCCTGTATACCCTATCTAGGGCTCTGTATGCCCCTATCTGGTGACTGTATACTCTATCTGGGACCCTGTATACCATATATGGTGACTGTATACCCTATCTGGGACCCTGTATACCAGGGGTTCTCAACTCCGGTCCTCAGGACCCACCAACAGGCCAGATTTTAAGTGTTACCTTGGGGAGATGCAGACTAGAATACTGCAATCACTGAGCAGCAAATTATATCACCTGTGATGTATTTCAGTTATCCTGCAAACCTGGCCTGTTAGTGGGTCCTGAAGACAGGAGTTGAGAACCACTGCTGTATACCTTATCTGGTGCTCTGTATACCCCTATCTGGTGACTGCATACCCTATCTGGGATCCTGTATACCCCTATCTGGTGACTGTATACCCTATCTGGGACCCTGCAAACCTCTATCTGTGGCTATGTATACACTATCTGGGACCCTGTATACCCTATCTGGGACCCTGTATACCCTATCTAGGGCTCTGTATACCCCTATCTGGTGACTGTATACCCTATCTGGGAACCTGTATATCCTATCTGGGGCTCTGTATACCCGTATCTGCTGCCTGTATACCCTATCTGGGGCTCTGTTTACCCTATCTGGGACCCTATGTACCCTATCTGGTGACTGTATACCCCTATCTGGGACCCTGTATACCCCTATCTGGGACCCTGTATACCCCTATCTTGGGCTCTGTATACTCTATCTGGGACCCTCTATACACTATCTGGAACCTTGTATACTCTATCTGTTGACTGTATACCCTATCTGGGACCCTGTATACCCCTATCTGGTGACTGTATACCCTATCTAGGACCCTGTATTTCCTATCTGGGGCTCTGTATACCCTATTTGGGACCTTATATACCCCTATCTGGTGAATGTATACCCTATCTGGGACCCTGTATACCCCTATCTGTTGACTGTATACCCTATCTGGGACCCTGTATACCCCTATCTGGTGACTGTATACCCTATCTGGGACCCCTTATTCCCCTATCTGGTGACTGTATATCCTATCTGGGACCCTTTATACCTCTCTCTGGTGACTGTATACCCTATCTGGGACCCTGTATTCCCTATCTAGGGCTCTGTATACCCCCATCTGGTCACTGTATACCCTATCTGGGACCCTATATACCCTATCTGGGACCCTATATACCCCTATCTGGTGACTGAATACCCTATCTGGGACACTGTATGCCCTATCTGGGACCTTGTATACCCTATCTGGGGACTATATACCCTATCTGGGACCCTGTATACCCCTTTCCTGGCCATACCTCATGTCAGCACACAATGGGTTAACGCCTCTTGCAGGCGCTCACATGACCACCTATTACTAGCTGAATAAAAGACCTCCCCTCCCCCACCAAGGTGTTCTTTTTTCTTGGTCTGCTCCAGGCCACTTATGCATAGCTGTTGGTAAGTAGTTTTGTTGCTGGATATCCCCCCATGTTCATACTCTCATGGAGTTGGAAGACTCAGACTGTTGCATGGTAAAGCCTCCTGAAGCTGAGTGTCCCTTGTGCCGGGAGCGGGCAATGTTGCTTGTACAGCACTTCTACAGGTGTGGTGCGAAGCAGCTCTGCAATGTCACCATTGGGATTTTTCCTGTCTTGTATAGGTAGCATGCCGCTCTCCTGGCTTTGCTGTCAGTCTGAGAGCAGCGGTGGATGATGTCACAGAGGGCAGGGGGACGGGGGCGCATGGTTGCGTCTGGCAGTCACCAAGCAGCAGCAACAGTCTTAGAGCCAGCAGAGGATCTGCTTTCTCTCCATCTCTCTGCAGTCCTGTCAGTTTTCTCTGTGTGGTGAAGACTTGTTGCTGTTTGCTCCCCTGCTGTGCTGTGTTCCCGGGGGTTAGACACTCTGGCTGGTTTTGGTCTCCTGTCTGCTTCTGGAAGGCTGCCTGGGCTAACCTGGTGCTGCTTGTTAAGTAAGTGGATGAAAGCAGATGGGCCTTAAAGGGACAGTGTACCTGTTTTTTCTTGGTGACAGAATCATATTTTTGTGCATGAGCCCACCATGCCTGTCAGTAGGCACAGAAGATTAGCAAAGGTACGAGGGGGCGACGTGGGACATGTCTTCAAAAGAGTGAGGAATGCTCATGGACTGCAATGTATGGTGTTTTGCATGATTTTAGGAGCTGTAGCCCTAAACGCAAACACATAAGACCCGCCACTGGTCATCCCCATGACCAGGTTAACCTGCATTCCCGCACAGGGCGGCTTTCATGCTCCTCAAGCAAAACATGGAAATGGCTCACATGCGGTTTAAGCAGCGCAATTGTAAATGCCTTGCCAAGCCCTGTATGCATATTGGCCATTAATCGGCATGGATTGCCTCAAATGCCAAATGCAGCAAATATCCAGGCAAGACGCAGGCCCAACCATCGCAAACACATGCAGATCTTCCAAATGTGAAAAAGGAAGGACTTTTTTCCCATAATGATGGAGTTAAAAGCTCATTGATGAAGAATGGGAGAGATGTAATAAGAAGACCAATTTACAGCAATGGTCTGCAAGCTTTATCTAATGAAGCTGGCTGATGCATGTTTAAGCAACCCACTTCCAGGAGTTGATGGGGCCTGCCAGCGTCTGGTGTGCAAGTGTCTTTGCCTTTCAATACCTTTAGGAATCCTACGGATTGGAAAGTGGACCTAAGGCTGGTTCACACCAGATACAGTCCAATGCGTTTTTATTGGAGTCAAAAATTCATGAACAGTGTTTACCATGGATTCCAATTGCCTACGCCACCCCAGTGTGCTGTGTTCCAGTACAGTCAACTGAAGGAGAACATGTCACATTTTTTCTCTCTATAAAACGCATCTGTAACATGACAAACGCATTGAAAGAGCACCTGAACACCTCAGAAATTGTGGTAAAACTGGCCTGCAGACTGGCAGAAAATCTATACAGCAGCAGATATTTTTCCGGTTGACTAGCAACAGCATTAACTGTGATGTTTAAAGCATTACAAAAAATGGCCTTTAATTCAAGGGGAACTGGCAGGAAGGGGCATGGTTCTGGAGGACTTGAACCTGGCTGCTGACTTTTGGTCGAGGCTTAAATAGACCAAGTTCTAAGACTGGCGCATTGTCACGGCAATGGGAGCCTTGTGGTGGTGCCACTGGAGGGTGGCTAAAGCTTCCACACAAACCCTGTGTAACGTTCTCCATAATGGGAGGGTGTTGTTTGATAAAACGTTGGACAAAGCGAGTGACAGAAGAAATATCCAGAGTGTGGCCACAGTGTAATAAAAGGAAGGAGCCGTCCTTTTGCTCAAGTCAGTTGGTCTTCAGAGGGGTTCAGGAGGCCAAATCTTATAGGCCAGGCTGAAATTTGCAGACCACTAGGAATGGGTTGATAGAGACAACCCTAAAGACAGTTCAAAAACATGGGAGAAACAGCAGTATGACAAGTGCAGGAGCTTATTACACAATAATTAATCAAAAATACAGACAGCGGTGAATGTGAAGACATGAAAACATTAAAATTGACAACGTTGTCATTAAAAGCACCTCCTACATCCACCCCAAGAACATCATGGGAAAAAATATATGATAGTATAATGTGCTAGTATCGGGCTTGGAGATGTATTCTGGGAAACCACTCAGGAAACGGCTGTCTACCAATGCTGGGGACATCCAGATCATCTAATGCCCATATGTACTTCTAAAATTAGTCACACTCCAGTAATAGACATTAAGGTACACAGTTGCCATTGACTGGTGTCCAGATACAAAATTGAATATCTTTATCAAAGTCCGAGATATATTCCTTGATCCAACAATGCAGAATGGATGAAATTTACCAGATCACAGTGAAGGGCAAGCAAACTTCTTGTTTACATGGAATTACTGCAAGATTACGTATAAGAATTATACTGCAACAAGTCCATATTGCTGGTGCCACCAATGGAACAGATCTGGTGAGTTTTCTCCATTCTTTCTAGTACCCAAGGCATCAGGAGCTTTCCCTACTGTCTGTGTTTGAAGAAATCAAATAGGTACATACACAACAAAGGTTCAAGGTGGAGTCTGTGCAAACAGTCATGGCGATAGTTCAGCATGAACACCGGTTAGAGTCAATCGACCTGGCTACCATATACTTCCATATATGTAACACCAGAGACATTTGGGATTTGCGGTGACTGGCTGTCATTTCCAGTTCGGGTGTTTGCCATGTTTAAAATTGGCACAGCACCAAGAAACTTTTTGAACATTTTGTTGGCAGTAGTGGAAGTAATTGGTCTTTAGGAATAAGGCTCTACCACTACTTGGACACTGTTTTTGATTGTTGCAGGTGTAAGCCAGGAGCTGGCAAAGCATCACAATCTTGTCCTAGAAATCCTTTTCGACTACTGAACAAGCAGGAAAAACAGTGAAGCCCTTCTTAAACTACTCCAAGATCCTTCACACCTGAATATCATACCTGAATATGTCGAGTGGGTTTCCAAAACTGCAAAATTTGCAAAATGACAATCTGCCTATGAAAAGTCATGGAGACATAATTTATATCAGCAAGGAATTGCATTGTCCCCATTGGGACATTTTACAATGGCCATTCCAGTGCTGCCTGGGCCCAGGTGGCACATAGGGGCTTTTCAATTTGCCTTCCTCAGTCAATGGGATGGGCTGACTATGAATCAGGTGGTCTTTGTGTCTGCCCAAGTTGGTAAGAATGGAAGTTTTGGACACCAGTGTGCCTCTTTTTGTGGCGTGCCTCTCAGCCCAGGAGATGGAATGATTCTGACATCGGATGCCAGTCTGCCTCCAGGCTGAGACCAGTGCAAGGGCATTGGAGCCTAGTGACTGACCTAAATTATGGCGGGTTTGTTTTTCTAGCCTTGCAAACCTTTCAGGATCTTTTCTCTGAAGTTGGTGATTGACACCAAGACAGCAGTAGCTTACATTGCCCACCAAGGGGGCACCAAGTGTCTGTCTTTTTCTGTTACTTTTTGTAAAATAAGCTTTTCACTGGGCGGAGAGCCGCTTACAGTTAACTGAAGTTTACTTACTGGAAAGGCAGGATCCACTAACGGATCAGTGAGGCAAATTATTTTACAATAGGTATCTCAAATAGTATTGGCTCTATACTGCATTCCATCAGTAGTTCTCATAGAGAGTCCACTGAACACACAGCTTCCAGTATCTGTAACAAGTTACAAAGGTGTAGTGATAGAAAGGTGGATTCACAGTACCATGGGGATTTGTTTCCATTGGTGTCTGTCTTCCTCCAGTGTCCTTGATTAGGAAGATTGTTCTGAAGGTTTGGACAGAACACGTTTATGCCATACAGGTGCTTTCACCTGTCGGGGGGACCTTGATTTTCATTGCTTCCCCAGATGTCATCAGCACCACCAATCTCATTCCTGGTCAAACAAGATCTTTTATGCCAACGTCAATGGCAGCACCCAAATCCAGTGAGACTCTTAATAGACTGGCTATTGAATCAGCCAGACTAGTGGTGCAGGGATTCTCATCCAAGGTGGTTCAGACTTTGAAGACCATAAGGCCATGAGCGCTATATAGAAGAGGATATGAAGGAAGTTTGTTCGGTTTGCTTAGCCAAGTTTTCTCTCCGGTGTCCCCAGCTCTAGCCAATATCCTGGACTTTTTTTACAATTGGCGCTTGAGGTGGGTCTGACATACAACTCCATTTATAGTACAGGTCTCTGCCTTTATCCTCTTTTTCAGGCTGGTGGAAGAGCCATCAAACAAATGCTTCATGCAAGCCATAATCCATATACAACCCCCAGGGAAATCCTTGTTCCATTTCATGGGACTTGGGCTTGGCTTTGAAAGCACCAGGCATCCCGTGCTCCAGTAGCTTCATTTCCAGTGTGGTAACCTTGTGGTAAGACGAGTTCCTCTGACAGCGATTGCTTCAGACAGAAGGAGGTTGGAGATTGCAGCAAAGATCCCTTTTGTGTCTTTACCAGAAATCGCGATCCTACGTTCATCTCCAAAGCTCAATTCTAAAGTGATGTGCAGTTTTCAGGAAAACCTGGGAACAGTCCCTCCAGGCATTCACGCGGAGTCCCTGAGTACAGCAGGAGGACTTCAGGTCCTTACACAACTTGCTACCAGTGTACATGTAAAGGTCAAAGGACAAAGGAAAGTGGATAATCTTCATTTCACCGTCAGGTTCTTGAGTCCTCTTCTGTTGGTTTACCAGAGTGAATAGATTGGCATTCAGGAATTAGACCTTTCTGACCAGGAAAAGGTGAAAGCTCCTTCGACCCGAGGGTGGCAGCTTTGGGGTAGTTGTGCCAGGAGTCAGTGGAAGATGTATGTGAGACAGCTAGCCTTTCACTCGACTTTATGGGCATGCAGTCAAAGTTCTGCAAGGTGTAGGATGAGACCAATAAATATTTCTTGTCTTTGGCAGTGTTTCCTTGATTGTCAATGTTCCTTTTCATGTGTTCTCTCCCGCCCATTTATTCAGCTAGTTAAATCCCATTGTGTGCTGACGTGAGGTATGTTCAGGAATATGGAAAATTGTTATCAACTACTTACCGTAATTTTCCTTTCCTGGCCTATCCTCACGTCAGCACAGGACTCTATCCCTAGTGGCCTGTCGCAGACAAAGATATCGAACACCTTGGTGGGGGAGGGGAGGTCTTTTATTCAACTAGTAATAGGTGGTCATGTGAGCGCCTGCAAGAGGCGTTAACCCATTGTGTGCTGACGTGAGGATAGGCCAGGAAAGGAAAATTACGGTAAGTATTTGATAACAATTTTCCATAATCTTGGATCCCTTATAGCCCTATCTGGTGACTGTATATCCTATCTGGGACCCCTTATACCTCTATCTGGTGATTGTATACCCTATCTGTGACCCTGTATTCCCAACTAGGGCTCTGTATACCCCCATTTGGTGACTGTATACCCTATCTGGGACCCTGTATACCCTATTTGGGGCTCTGTATACCCTATCTGTGGCTCTTTATACCCTACTTTGGACCCTGTATACCCTATCTGGAGCTCTGTATACCCTATCTGGGGCTCTGTATACCCTCTCTGGGCCTCTGTATACTCTATCTGGAGCTCTGTATACCCTATCTTGCACCCTGTATACCCTCTCTGGGGCTCTGTATACCCTCTCTGGGGCTCTGTATACCCTCTCTGGGGCTCTGTATACCCTCTCTGGGACTCTGTATACCCTCTCTGGGGCTCTGTATCTGGGCCTCTGTATACCGCATATGGGGCTCTGTATACCCCATCTGGGAGTCTGTATACCCTATCTGGGACCATGTATACCCTATCTGGGACCCTGTATACCCCTATCTGGTGACTGTATAACCTTTCTGGAGGGACCCTTTATACCCCTATATGGTGACTGCATACCCTATCTGGAACCCTGTATACACCTATCTGGTGACTGTATACCCTATCTTGGACCCTGTATACCATATCTGGTGACTGTATACTGTATCTGGGACCCTGTATACCCTATCTGGGGATATGTATACCCCTATCTGGAGGCTGTAGACCCTATCTGGGACCATGTATACCCTATCTGGGACCCTGTATACCCCTATCTGGTGACTGTATACCCTATCTTGGACCCCTTATACCCCTATCTGGTGACTGTATATCCTTTCTGGGACCCTGTATACCCTAACTGAGGACTGTATACCCTATCTGGGACCCTGTATACCCCTATCTGGTGATTGTATACCCGATCTGGTGACTGTATATCCTACCTGGGACCCTTTATACCTGTCTCTGGTGACTGTATACCCTATCTGGGACCCTGTATTCCCTATCTAGGGCTCTGTATACCCCCATCTGGTGACTGTATACCCTATCTGGGATCCTATATACCCTATCTGGGACCCTATATACCCCTATCTGGTGACTGTATACCCTATCTGGGACACTGTATACCCTATCTGGGACCTTGTATACCCTATCTGGGGACTGTATACCCTATTTGGGACCCTGTATACCCCTATCTTGGACCCCTTATACCCCTATCTGGTGACTGTATATCCTATCTGGGACCCCTTATACCTCTATCTTGTGACTGTATACCCTATCTGGAACCCTGTATTCCCTATCTAGGGCTCTATATACCCCCATCTGGTGACTGTATACCCTATCTGGGACCCTATATACCCTATCTGGGACCCTATATACCCCTATCTGGTGACTGTATACCCTATCTGGGACACTGTATACCCTATCTGGGACCTTGTATACCCTATCTGGGGACTGTATACCCTATCTGGGACCCTGTATACCCCTATCTTGGACCCCTTATACCCCTATCTGGTGACTGTATATCCTATCTGGGACCCCTTATACCTCTATCTGGTGACTGTATACCCTATCTGGAACCCTGTATTCCCTATCTAGGGCTCTATATACCCCCATCTGGTGACTGTATACCCGATCTGGGACCCTGTATACCTCTATCTGGAACTCTGTATACCCCTATCTGGGGCTCTATATACTCTATCTGGGAACCTGTATACCCTATCTGGGACCCTGTATAACCTATCTGTTGATTGTATACCCTATCTGGGACACTGTATACCCTATCTGGGTCTCTGCATACTCTATTTGGGACCATATATACCCCTATCTAGTGACTGTATACCCTATCTGGGACCCTGTATGCCCATATCTGGTGACTGTATACCCTATCTGGGACCCTGTATACCCTATATGGGGCTCTATATGCCCTATCTGGGACTCTGTATATGCGATCAGGGGCTCTGTATACCCTATCTGGGACCCTATATACCCTATCTGGTGACTGTATACCCTATCTGGGACCCTGTATACCCTATCTAGGACCCTGTATACCCTATCTAGGACCCTGTATACCCTATCTTGGACCCTGTATACCCTATATGGGGCTCTGTATACCCCATCTTGGAGCCTGTATACCCTATCTGGGACCCTTTATACCCCTACCTGGTGACTGTATATCCTATCTGGGACCCCTTATACCTCTATCTGGTGACAGTATGCCCTTTCTGGGACCCTGTATTCCCTATCTAGGGCTCTGTATACCCCCATCTGGTGCCTGTATACCCTATCTGGGACCCTATATACCCTATCTGGGACCATGTATACCCCTATCTGATGACTGTATACCCTATCTGGGACACTGTATACCCTATCTGGGACCTTGTATACCCTATTTGGGGACTGTATACCCTATCTGGGACCCGGTATACCCCTATCTTGGACCCCTTATACCCCTATCTGGTGACTGTATACCCTATCTGGAACCCTGTATTCTCTATCTAGGGCTCTGTATACCCCCATCTGGTGACTGTATACCCTATCTGGGACCCTATATACCCTACCTTGGACCCTGTATACCCCGATCTGGTGACTGTATACCCTATTTGGGACCCTGTATACCCTATCTAGGACCTTGTATACCCTATCTGGGGACTGTATACCCTATCTGGGACCCTATATACCCTATCTGGTGACTGTATACCCCTATCTGGGACCCTGCATACCCCTATCTGGGGCTCTATATACCCTATCTGGGACACTGTATACCCTATCCGTTGATTGTATACCCTATCTGGGACCCTGTATTCCCCTATCTGGTGACTGTATACCCTATCTGGGACACCGTAAACCCTATCTTGGGCTCTGTATACCCTATTTGGGACCGTATATACCCCTATCTGGTGACTGCATACCCTATCTGAGACCCTGTATACCCCTATCTGGTGACTGTATACCCTATCTGGGACACTGTATACCCTATATGGGGCTCTGTATACCCTATCTGGGACTCTGTATATGCTATCTGGGACTCTGTATACCCTAACTGGGACCCTATATACCCTATTTGGTGACTGTATACCCTATCTGGGACCCTGTATACCCTATCTAGGACTCTGTATACCCTATCTTGGACCCTGTATACCCTATCTGGGGCTCTGTATACCCTATCTGGGACCCTGTATACCCTATCTGGGACATTGTATACCCCTAACTGGTGACTGTATACCCTTTCTTGGACCCTTTATACCCCTATCTGGTGACTGCATACCCTATCTGGAACCCTGTATATCCTATCTGGGGCCCTTTATAGCTGTCTCTGGTGACTGTATACCCTATCCGGGACCCTGTATTCCCTATCTAGGGCTCTGTATACCCCCATCTGGTGACTGTATACCCTATCTGGGACCCTATATACCCTATCTGGGACCCTATATACCCCTATCTGGTGACTGTATTCCCTATCTGGGACGCTGTATACCCTATCTGGGACCTTGTATACCCTATCTGGGGACTGTATACCCCTATCTTGGACCCCTTATACCCCTATCTGGTGACTGTATATCCTATCTGGGACCCCTTATACCTCTATCTGGTGAATGTATACCCTATCTGGGACCCTGTATTCCCTATCTAGGGCTCTGTATACCCCCATCTGGTGACTGTATACCCTATCTGGGACCCTATATACCCTTTGCTGGCCATACCTCACGTCAGCACACAATGGGTTAACGCCTCTTGCAGGCGCTCACATGACCACCTATTACTAGCTGAATAAAAGTCCTCCCCTCCCCTAACAAGGTTCTTTTTTCTTGGTCTGCTCCAGGCCATCTATGCATGGCTGTTGGTAAGTAGTTTTGTTGCTGGATATCCCCCCTACCGAACCTGCCCCTCCATGTTCATACTCTCATGGAGTTGGAAGACTCAGACTGTTGCATGGTAAAGCCTCCTGAAGCTGAGTGTCCCTTGTGCCGGGAGCGGGCAATGTTGCTTGTACAGCACTTCTACAGGTGTGGTTTGAGGAAGCTCTGCAATGTCACCATTGGGATTTTTCCTGTCTGGTATAGGTAGCATGCCGCTCTCCTGGCTTTGTTGTCAGTGTGAGGGCAGCGGTGGATGATGTCACAGAGGGCAGGGGGACAGGGGCGCAAGGCAGCGTCTGGCAGTCACCAGCAGCAGCAACAGTCTTAGAGCCAGCAGAGGATCTGCTTTCTCTCCATCTCTCTGCAGTCCTGTCAGTTTTCTCTGTGTGGTGAAGACTTGTTGCTGTTTGCTCCCCTGCTTTGCTGTGTTCCCGGGGGTTAGACACTCTGGCTGGTTTTGGTCTCCTGTCTGCTTCTGGAAGGCTGCCTCGGCTCACCTGCTACTGCTTGTTATGTAAGTGGATGAAAGCAGTTAGGCCTTAAAGGGACAGTGTACCCGTTTTTTCTTGGTGACAGAATCATATTTTTGTGCATGAGCCCACCATGCCTGTCAGTAGGCACAGAAGATTAGCAGAGGTACGAGGGGGCGACGTGGGACATGTCTTCAAAAGAGTGAGGAATGCACAAGGACTGCAATGTATGGTGTTTTGCATGATTTTAGGAACTGTAACCCTAAACGCAAACACATAAGACCCGCCACTGGTCATCCCCATGACCAGGTTAACCTGCATTCCCGCACAGGGCGGCTTTCATGCTCCTCAAGCAAACGTGGCAATGACTCACATGCGGTTTAAGCAGCACAATTGTAAATGCCTTGCCAAGCTCTGTATGCATATTGGCCATTAATCAGCATGGATTGCCTCAAATGCCAAATTCAGCAAATATCCAGGTCACAGGCAAGACGCAGGCCCAACCATCGCAAACGCATGCAGATCTTCCAAATGTGAAAAAGGAAGGACTTCTTTTCCCATAATGATGGAGTTAAAAGCTCATTGATGAAGAATGGGAGAGATGTGATAAGAAGACCAATTTACAGCAATGGTCTCCAAGCTTTATCCAATGAAGCTGGCTGATGCATGTTTTAAGCAACGCACTTCCAGGAGTGGATGGGGCCTGCCAGTGTCTGGTGTGCAAGTGTCTTTGCCTTTCAATACCTTTAGGAATCCTATGGATTGGAAAGTGGACCTAAGGCTTATTCACACCAGATACAGTCCAATGCGTTTTTATTGGAGTCACAAATGCATGAACAGTGTTTACCATGGATTCCAATTGCCTACGCCATCCCAGTGCGGTGTGTTCCAGTACAGTCAACTGAAGGAGAACATGTCACATTTTTTCTCTATAAAACGCATCTGTAACATGACAAACGCATTGAAAAAGCACCTGAACATCTCAGAAATTGTGGTAAAACTGGCCTGCAGACTTGCAGAAAATCTATACAGCAGCAGGTTTTTTTCCGGTTGACTAGCAACAGCGTTAACTGTGATGTTTAAAGCATTACAAAAAATGGCCTTTAATTCAAGGGGAACTGGCAGGAAGGGGCATGGTTCTGGAGGACTTGAACCTGGTTGCTGACTTTTGGTCGAGGCTTCAATAGACCAAGTTCTAAGGCTGGCGCATTGTCACGGCAATGGGAGCCTTGTGGTGGTGCCACTGGAGGGTGGCTAAAGCTACCACACAAGCCCTTTGTAACATTCTCCATAATGGGAGGTTGTTGTTTGATAAAACGTTGGAAAAAGTGAGTGACAGAAGAAATGTCCAGAGTGTGGCCACAGTGTAATAAAAGGAAGGAGCCGTCCTTTTGCTCAAGTCAGTTGGTCTTCAGAAGGGTTCAGGAGGCCAAATCTTATAGGCCAGGCTGAAATTTACAGACCACTGGGAATGGGTTGATAGAGACAACCCTAAAGACAGTTCAAAAACGTGGGAGAAACAGCAGTATGACAAGTGCAGGAGCTTATTACACAATAATTAATCAAAAATACAGACAGCGGTGAATGTGAAGACATGAAAACATTAAAATTGACAACATTGTCATTGAAAGCACCTCCTACATCCACCCCAACAACATAATGGAAAAAATATATGATAGTATAATGTGCTAGTATCGGGCTTGGAGATGTATACTGAGAAACCACTCAGGTGGTACACCGTAAACGGCTGTCTGCCAATGCTGGGGACATCCAGATCATCTATTGCCCATATGTACGTCTAAAATTAGTCAGACTCCAGTAATAGACATTAAAGTACACAGTTACCAATGACTGGTGTCCAGATACAAAATTTAATATCTTTATCAAAGTCCGAGATATATTCCTGGATTCAACAATGCAGAATGGGTGAAATTTACCAGATTACATATAAGAATTATACTGCAACAAGTCCATAGTGCTGGTGCCACCAATGGAACAGATCTGGTGAGTTGTCTCCATTCTTTCTAGTACCCAAGGCATCAGGAGCTTTCTCTACTGTCTGTGTTTGAAGAAATCAAATAGGTACATACACAACAAAGGTTCAAGGTGGAGTCTGTGCAAACAGTCATGGCGATAGTTCAGCATAAACACCGGTTAGAGTCAATCGACCTGGCTACCATATACTTCCATATATGTAACACCAGAGACATTTGGGATTTGCGGTGACTGGCTGTCATTTCCAGTTCGGGTGTTTGCCATGTTTAAAATTGGCACAGCACCAAGAAACGTTTTTGAACATTTTGTCGGCAGTAGTGGCAGTAATTGGTCTTTGGGAATAAGGCTCTACCACTACTTGGACACTACTTTTTGATTGTCGCAGGTGTAAGCCAGGAGCTGGCAAAGCATCACAATCTTGTCCTAGAAATCCTTTTTCAGTCGTCTAGTGAACAAACAGGAAAAACAGTGAAGCCCTTCTTAAACTACTCCAAGATCCTTCACAGATTATCATACCTGAATATGTAAAGTGGTTTTCCAAGACCGCAAAATTTGCAAAATGACAATCTGCCTATGAAGAGTCATGGAGACAGCATTTATATCAGCAAGGAATTGCATTGTCCCCATTGGGACATTTTACAATGGCCATTCCAGTGCTGCCTGGGCCCAGGTGGCACATGGGGGCTTTTCAATTTGCCTTCCTCAGTCAATGGGGTGGGCTGACTATGAATCAGGGGGTCTTTGTGTCTGCACAAGTTGGCAAGAATGGAGGTTTTGGACACCAGTGTGCCTCTTTTTGTGGCGTGCTTCTCAGCCCAGGAGATGGAATGATTTTGACATTGGATGCCAGTCTGCCTCCAGTCTGAAGAGACCAGTGCAAGGGCATTGGAGCCTAGTGACTGACTTAAATCACGGCTGTTCTGTGTTTCTGGGGGACTAAGTATCAGTCGGGTGGGGTAACTGACTCCTTCCGTTTAACTTTTCGGGGGTACACGGTGGACCCGGGTCCGTCGTGACCTTACCGGTAACATTTTACAGGGTTACCCCTGTTACGTTAAGGAACGACTATATTTACGACAGAGGTACTGAGAAGTATCCGTCTAACAGTAAAACGTTTAAAACGCCAGAACCTTTTGGTGAAATGTATAAGTCCATACTATTAGACACTTCCTAGAACCTCATCAAATTCTTCCCGAAGTGACAAAAAGGACAAACAAGTGATCTGCTGACTTTTTCCTAAAGATCCTGTTCTAACACTACGAAAC
>BLSH010462877.1:76261-87271 GCA_018402905.1 Glandirana rugosa | reverse complement strand
CATAAAAATTGTTAAGCCATTAACTATTTCCTGCAACCATATCATGTTCTTTTCCATCATGTAGTTTACATACAGTTCTTATTCCAACTAAATACATTGATTTTTCTTAAACTTTTTTCTGCCCTTTTGTATGTTGACTGTAAGGCTTTACATATTCATAACAATAATTTACATGCAGCATTAAACTTGGTTATTTCTATGTTAAACAACTTATTCTCATACTAGCTTGTTCCATTAAACTATTGCATGTCTATATAGCATATTTTGATGGTATAATTTCTCCCGATATTAGAGGGACTCATTTTTTACTCCTGAGCTTAAGCCATTATCTTTCTTAAAACAAAAACTCACCCTTGTTTAGAATGATAGTTCTTTTGCGCGCTTTAAAAAAACAAGAGACAAGCAGTCCATTTGTCTTGAGATGTTACATTTTGTCTTCTGTTGTTCTGTTGACTTTTCTGTCGTTCCGTTGTTTGTTCTTTCGTTCCATGTGTGTGTAAGCTTTTTCTTCTTTGAAGCTTTTTCCAGTTCTTTATTTTGAAATACCTGTTGACTTCCATTTGTTTGGTTTCCTTAAAGAAAAGTGTCTGATATCTTTTGTCCTGGGCGTCCGTCCCTATTTTTTTCAGTGTCTGATTTCCAAACTTGCCATTGCTCCAAAGGGAATATCTGCCAAATATTCCTTCAATGGTGGCTTTTTAATAACGTTGAGATGTCACATTTTTTCCTCAGACTATCCAAGCCTGATATCCCGTGAAACCTTTCAACTACCTTAGCATGTCCCGTGACCTTGGCAGTATGCTCCACGCCGTAACGTTACGCTTCAAACCGGAAATCCTTTTATCTTTAAAAATAGAGGAACACTGTCCGGACTGTGATGTGTTTTTTTTCTCTTCTGCTTGCTAAAACATACAAGCTATTGACAGGTGAGAAAACAGACATAAAAAAATCACTTTTTGTAGCAAGATCGTAAACAGGCGTCAAGATTAAACAATCTATATGCGTGCCCGCATTTTCCACCATGATGTTGAAAATCCTTTCTCAGCTTTCATCGAAGAACTCTTGCATGAACGACATCATTAGAAAAATCTTTAAGGGTTTATTCTTCAAAACATAACATCAGATAAAACTTACATAGCAACACATATGATGATGAGATATGGTATGGCTTCAGATGTCAGTCAGGAGGAGGAAGGGTTCTGACAGGTGTTCACGTCACGTCTTCAAGAGTGTCCAGATCCTCCATCTCTCTTCCTAGCTGACATTACAAAGTCACAACTTTTATACTGTTTGAAATCGTTAGGTCAGCTTTTTTCAAAGCAAACTATACTTACTTATATGGTTTTAGTCCATAAGGAGACACACATGACTTCTAACATTACCTCACATGAGTTTTGAAATAGAATTGCACATACAACACTTTCTCTGTCCAAAAGCACATTCAAATAACATTCACACATATAACTAACTTTACATTATATTTAATACATTTAATATATTTCAGAGCCCAATATTATTCAAAATAATATTATAAATTCATAATTTCCAACACTGTATTCCCCTATCTGGTGACTGTATACCCTATCTGGGACACCGTAAACCCTATCTTGGGCTCTGTATACCCTATTTGGGACCGTATATACCCCTATCTGGTGACTGTATACCCTATCTGGGACCCTGTATTCCCCTATCTGGTGACTGTATACCCTATCTGGGACTCCGTAAACCCTATCTTGGGCTCTGTATACCCTATTTGGGACCGTATATACCCCTATCTGGTGACTGTATACCCTATCTGGGACCCTATATACCCCTATCTGATGACTGTATACCCTATCTAGGACACTGTTTTTCCCTATATGGGGCTCTGTATACCCTATCTGGGACTCTGTATATGCTATCTGGGACCCTATATACCCTATCTGGTGACTGTATACCCTATCTGAGACCCTGTATACCCTATCTTGGACCCTGTATACCCCCATCTGGTGACTGTATACCCTATCTGGCACCCTGTATACCCTATCTGGGGACTGTATACCCTATCTGGGACCCTGAATACCCCTATCTGGTGACTGTATACCCTTTCTTGGACCCTTTATACCCCTATCTGGTGACTGCATACCCTATCTGGAACCCTGTATACACCTATCTGGTGACTGTATACCCTATCTTTGACCCTGTATACCATATCTGGTGACTGTATACCCTATCTGGGACCCTGTATACCCTATCTGGGGCTTTGTATACCCCTATCTGGAGGCTGTATACACTATCTGGGACCCTGTATACCCTAACTGGGGACTGTATACCCTATCTGGGACCCTGTATTCCCTATGTAGGGCTCTGTATACCCCCATCTGGTGACTGTTTACCCTATCTGGGACCCTATATACCCTATCTGGGACCCTGTATACCCCTATCTGGTGACGGTAAACCCTATCTGGGACCCTGTATACCCTATCTGAGACCTTGTATACCCTATCTGGGGACTGTATACCCTATCTGGGACCCTGTATACACCTATCTGGTGACGGTATACCCTCTCTGGGACCATGTATACCCTATCCGGGACTCTGTATACCCTAACTGGGGACTGCATACCCTATCTGAAACCCTGTATACACCTATCTGGTCACTGTATACCATATCTTGGACCCTATATACCATATCTGGTGACTGTATACCCTATCTGTGACCCTGTATACCCTGTTTGGGGCTGTGTATACCCCTATCTGGAGGCTGTATATCCTGTCTGGGACCCTGTATACCCTGTCTAGGGACTGTATACCCTATCTGAAACCCTGTATACCCCTATCTGGTGACTGCATTCCCTATCTGGGACCCCTTATACCCCTATCTGGTGACTGTATACCCTATCTGGGACCCTGTATTCCCTATCTAGGGCTCTGTATACCCCCATCTAGTGACTGTATACCCTATCTGGGACCTTATATAAACTATCTGGGACCCCGTATACCCCTATCTGGTGACTATATACCCTATCTGGGACCCTGTATACCCTATCTGGGGACTGTACACCCTATCTGGGACCCTGTATACCCCTATCTGGTGACTGTATACCATATCTGGGACCCCTTATATCCATGTATGGTGACTGTATACCCTCTCTGGGACCATGTATACCCTATCTGGGGCTCTATATACCCTATTTGGGACCCTGTACACCCCTATCTGGTGACTGTATACCCCTATCTGGGAACCCTTATACCCCTATCTGGGAACCCTTATAACCCTTTCTGGGACCCTGTATACTCTATCTGGGACCCTGTATACCTTATATGAGGCTCTGTATACCCTATCTGGGACTCTGTTTATACTATCTGGGGCTCTGTATACCCTATCTGGAACCCTATATACCCTATCTGGTGACTGTATACCCTATCTGGGACCCTGTATACCCTATCTGAGGCTCTGTATACCCCATCAGGGAGTCTGTATACCCTATCTGGGACCCGGTATACCCTATCCGGGACCCTGTATACCCCTATCTGGTGACTGTATACCCTATCTGGCACCCTGTATACCCTATCTGGGGACTGTATACCCTATCTGGGACCCTGTATACCCCTATCTGGTGACTGTATACCCTATCGGGGACCCCTTATATCCCTATCTGGTGACTCTATACCCTCTGTGGGACCATGTATACCCTATCTGGGGCTCTATATACCCTATCTCGATCCCTGTACACCCCTTTCTGGTGACTGTATACCCTATCTGGGACCCCTTATACCCCTATCTGGGACCCTGTATAACCCTATCTTGGACCCTGTATACCCCTATCTGGGGCTCTGTATACTCTGTCTGTGACCCTGTATACCCTATATGAGGCTCTGTATACCCTATCTGGGACTCTGTTTATGCTATCTTGGGCTCTGTATACCCTATCTGGAACCCTATATACCCTATCTGGTGACTGTATACCATATCTGGGACCCCTTATATCCCTATCTGGTGACTGTATACCCTCTCTGGGACCATGTATACCCTATCTGGGGCTCTATATACCCTATTTGGGACCCTGTACACCCCTATCTGGTGACTGTATACCCTACCTGGGAACCCTTATACCCCTATCTGGGACCCTGTATACTTCTTTCTGGGACCCTGTATACCCCTATCTGGGACTCTGTATACTGAATATGGGACCCTGTATACCCTATATAGGGCTCTGTATACCCTATCTGGGACTAAGTATATGCTATCTGGGGCTCTGTATACCCTATCTGGGACCCTATATACCCTATCTGGTGACTGTATACCCTATCTGGGACCCTGTATACCCTATCTGGGACCCTGTATACCCTCTCTGGTACTCTGTATACCCTATCTGGGGCTCTGTGTACCCCATCTGGGAGTCTGTATACCCTATCTGGGTCCCGGTATACCCTATCCGGGACCCTGTATACCCCTATCTGGTGACTTTATACCCTTTCTGAGACCCTTTATACCCCTATCTGGTGACTGCATACCCTATCTGAAACCCTGTATACACCTATCTGGTGACTGTATACCCTATCTTGGACCCTGTATACCATATCTGGTGACTGTATACCCTATCTGGGACCCTGTATACCCTATCTGGGGCTCTGTATACCCCTATCTGGAGGCTGTATACCCTAACTGGGACCCTGTATACCCTAACTGGGACCCTGTATACCCCTATCTTGGACCCTGTATACCCCTATCTGGGGCTCTGTATACTCTGTCTGTGACCCTGTATACCCTATATGAGGCTCTGTATACCCTATCTGGGACTCTGTTTATGCTATCTTGGGCTCTGTATACCCTATCTGGAACCCTATATACCATATCTGGTGACTGTATACATATCTGGGACCCCTTATATCCCTAAATGGTGACTGTATACCCTCTCTGGGACCATGTATACCCTATCTGGGGCTCTATATACCCTATTTGGGATCCTGTACACCCCTATCTGGTGACTGTATACCCTATCTGGGAACCCTTATACCCATATCTGGGAACCCTTATACCCCTATCTGGGACCCTGTATACCCCTTTCTGGGACCCTGTATACCCCTATCTGGGACTCTGTGCACTCTATCTGGGACCCTGTATAACGTATATGAGTCTCTGTATACCCTATCTGGGACTCTGTTTATACTATCTGGGGCTCTGTATACCCTATCTGGAACCCTATATACCCCATCTGGTGACTGTATACTCTATCTGGGACCCTGTATACCCTATATAGGGCTCTGTATACCCTATCTGGGACCATATATACCCTATCTGGTGACTGTATACCCTATCTGGGACCCTGTATACCCTATCTTGTGCTCTGTATACCCTATCTGGTACTCTGTATACCCTATCTGGGGCTCTGTATACCCCACCTGGGAGTCTGTATACCCTATCTGGGACCCGGTATACCCTATCCGGGACCCTGTATACCCCTATCTGGTGACTGTATACCCCTATCTGGTGACTGTATACCCCTATCTGATGGCTGTATACCCTATCTGGGACCCTGTATACCATATCTGGTGACTGTATACCCTATCTGCGACCCTGTATACCCTAACTAAGGACTGTATACCCTATCTGGGACCACTTATACCCCTATCTGGTGACTGTATACCCTATCTGCTACCCTGTATACCCTATCTAGGGCTCTGTATACCACCATCTGGTGACTGTATACCCAACCTATGACAATGTATACCCTATCTGGAACCCTGTATACCCCTATCTGGTGATTGTATACCCTATCTGGAACCCTGTATACCCCTATCTGGTGATTGTATACCCTATCTGGGACCCTGTATACCATATCTGGTGACTGTATACCCTATCTGGGACCCTGTATACCCCTATCTGGTGACTGTATACCATATCTGGGACCCTGTATACCCTAACTGGGGACTGTATACCCTATCTGGGACCCTGTATACCTTATCTGGTGACTGTATACCCTATCTGGGATCCTGTATACCCTATCTGGGGCTCTGGATACCCCTATCTGTTGACTGTATATCCTATCTTGGACCTTGTATACCCCTATCTGGTGACTCTATACTATATCTGGGACCCCTTACATCCCTATCTGGTGACTGTATACCCTTTCATGGACCCTGTATACCCTATCTGGGACACTGTATACCCTATCTGGGGCTCTGTATACCCTATCTTGGGCTCTGTATACCCCATCTGGGAGTCTATATACCCTATCTGGGACCCTGTATACCCTATCTTGGACCCTGTATACCCTATCTGGTGACTGTATACCCTATCTGGGACCCTGTATACCCTATCTGGGGCTCTGTATACCCCTATCTGGAGGCTGTGTATCCTAAATAGGGACATTATACCCTATCTGAGACCCTGTATGCCCCTATCTGGTGACTTTATACCTTATCTGGGACCCTGTATTCCCTATCTAGGGCTCTGTATACCCTCATCTAGTGACTGTATACCCTATCTGGGACCCTGTATACCCTATCTGGGGACTGTATACCCTCTCTGGGACCTTGTATACCCCTATCTGGCGACTGTATACCATATCTGGGACCCCTTATATCTCTATCTGGTGACTGTATACCCTCTCTGGGACCATGTATACCCTATCTGGGGCTCTATATACCCTATTTGGGACCCTGTACACCCCTATCTGGAACCCTGTATACCCCTATCTGGGAACCTGTATATCCTATATGAGGCTCTGTATACCTTATCTGGGACTCTGTTTATGCTATCAGGGGCTCTGTATACCCTATCTGGAACCCTATATACCCTATCTGGTGACTGTATATCCTATCTGGGACTCTGTAAACCCTATCTGGGACTCTGTAAACCCTATCTGGGACCCTGTAAACCCTATCTGAGACCCTGTAAACCCTATCTGGGACCCTGTATACCCTATCTGCTACTCTGTATACCCTATCTGGGGCTCTGTATACCCCATCTGGGAGTCTGTATACCCTATCTTGGACCCTGTATACCCTATATGGGGCTCTATATACCCTATCTGGGGCTCTCTATACCCTATCTGGGACCCTCTATACCCTATCTGGTGACTGTATACCCTATCTGGGGCCCTGTATACCCTATCTGGGGCCCTGTATACCCTATCTGGTACCCTGTATACCCTATCTGGGGCTCTGTATACCCCATCTGGGAGTCTGTATACCTTATCGGGACCAGGTATACCCTATCCGGGACCCTGTATACCCCTATCTGGTGACTGTAAATCCTTTCTGGGACCCTTTATACCCCTATCTGGTGACCGCACACCCTATCTGGAAACCTGTATACACCTATCTGGTGACTGTATACCCTATCTTGGACCCTGTATACCATATCTGGTGACTGTATACCCTATCTGGGACCCTGTATACCCTATCTGGGGCTCTGTATACCCCTATCTGTAGGCTGTATACCCTGTCTGGGACCCTGTATACCCTAACTGGGGACTGTATACCCTAACTGGGGACTGTATACCCTATCTGGGACCCTGTATACCCCTATCTGGTGACTTTATACCCTATCTGGGACCCCTTATATCCCTATCTGGTGACTGTATACCCTCTGTGGGACCATGTATACCCTATCTGGGGCTTTATATACCGTATCTCGGACCCTGTACACCCCTATCTGATGACTGTATACCCTATCTGGGACCTTTATACCCCTATCTGGGGCTCTGTATACTCTATCTGTGACCCTGTATACCCTATATGGGGCTCTATATACCCTGTCTGGGACTATGTATATGCTATCAGGGGCTTTGTATACCCTATCTGGGACCCTATAAACCCTATCTAGTGACCGTATACCCTATCTGGGACCCTGTATATCCTATCTGGGACCGTGTATATCCTATCTGGGACCGTGTATATCCTATCTGGGACCCTGTATACCCTATCTGTGGCTCTGTATACCCTATCTTTGACCCTGTATACCCTATCTGGGGCTCTGTATGCACTATCTGGGACCCTGTATACCCCCATCTAGTGACTGTATACCCTATCTGGTATCCTGTATACCCTATCTGGGACCCTGTATACCCTATCTGTTGACTGTAAACCCTATCTGGGACACTGTATACCCTATCTGGTGCTCTGTATATCCCTATCTGTTGACTGTATATCCTATCTTGGACCTTGTATACCCTATCTGGGGACTGCATACCCTATCTGGAACCCTGTATACCCCTATCTGGTGACTGTATACTATATCTGGGACCCCTTATATCCCTATCTGGTGACTGTATACCCTTTCATGGACCCTGTATACCCTATCTGGGACTCTGTATACCCTATCTGGGACTCTGTATACCCTATCTGGGGCTCTGTATACCCTATCTTGGGCTCTGTTTACCCCATCTGGGAGTCTGTATACCCTATCTGGGACCCTGTATACCCCTATTTGGTGACTGTATACCCTTTCTGGGACCCTTTATACCCATATCATGTGACTGCATACCCTATCCGGAATCCTGTATACACCTATCTGGTGACTGTATACCCTATCTTGGACCCTGTATACCATATCTGGTGACTGTATACCCTATCTGGGACCCTGTATACCCTATCTTGGGCTCTGCATACCCCTATCTGGGGACTGCATACCCTATCTGGAACCCTGTATACCCCTAACTGGTGACTGTATACTATATTTGGGACCCCTCATATCCCTATCTGGTGACGGTATACCCTTTCATGGACCCTGTATACTCTATCTGGGACTCTGTATACCCTATCTGGGGCTCTGTATACCCTATCTTGGGCTCTGTATACCCCATCTGGGAGTCTGTATACCCTATCTGGGACCCTGCATACCCTATCTGGAATCCTGTATACACCTATCTGGTGACTGTATACCCTATCTTGGACCCTGTATACCATATCTGGTGACTGTATACCCTATCTGGGACCCTGTATACCCTATCTTGGGCTCTGTATACCCCTAGCTGGGACCCTGTATACCCTATCTTGGGCTCTGTATACCCCTATCTGGGACCCTGTATACCCTATCTTGGGCCCTGTATACCCCTATCTGGAGGCTGTATATCCTATCTGGGACCCTGTATACCTTATCTGTTGACTGTAAACCCTATCTGGGACTCTGTATACCCTATCTTGGGCTCTGGATACCCTATCTGGGACCCTGTATACCCTATCTGGGACCCTGTATACCTTATCTGGTGACTGTATATCCTATCTGGGACCCTGTATACCTTATCTGGTGACTGTATACCCTATCTGGGACCCTGTATACCCTATCTGGCGCTCTGGATACCCCTATCTGTTGACTGTATATCCTATCTTGGACCTTGTATACCCCTATCTGGTGACTGTATACTATATCTGGGACCCCTTACATCCCTATCTGGTGACTGTATACCCTTTCATGGACCCTGTATACCCTATCTGGGACACTGCATACCCTATCTGGGGCTCTGTATACCCTATTTCGGGCTCTTTATACCCCATCTGGGAGTCTATATACCCTATCTGGGACCCTGTATACCCTATCTTGGACCCTGTATACCTTGTCTGGTGACTGTATACCCTATCTGGGACCCTGTATACCCTATCTGGGGACTGTATACCCTCTCTGGGACCTTGTATACCCCTATCTGGCGACTGTATACCATATCTGGGACCCCTTATATCCCTATCTGGTGACTGTATATCCTATCTGGGACCCTGTATACCCTATATGGGGACTGTATACCCTCTCAGAGACCTTCTGGGTCCCCTTATATCTTTATCTGGTGACTCGATCTTGCCTGAACTTACTGGTTAAGAGCAAAGGAGTGGGAATCTTTTAGTGAAACAGCTTTGATTTAGACTGCTGGTGTTTGCTGTGTTTGGAGTTTTTGTTTTTTGGGGGTTTTTTCTTTGCAGCTTTTTAACATTTTTTTCTGTCATTTTTTAAATAGCTTTTTTTCCCTTTCCTTCCTTTAGACTGCTAATTAAGGGGAGTGGTTAATTGGCCACAGGTGATTGAATTCCTATAACGCTCTCTGTTGAGCTCATTTCAGATCTTGCCTGAACTTACTGGTTAAGAGCAAAGGAGTGGGAATCTTTTAGTGAAACAGCTTTGATTTAGACTGCTGGTGTTTGCTGTGTTTGGAGTTTTTGTTTTTTGGGGGTTTTTTCTTTGCAGGTTTTTAACATTTTTTTCTGTCACTTTTTAAATAGCTTTTTTTTTCCCTTTCCTTCCTTTAGACTGCTAATTAAGGGGAGTGGTTAATTGGCCACAGGTGATTGAATTCCTATAAAGCTCTCTGTTGAGCGCATTTCAGAGCTTGCTACCTCTTTGCTTGCTGGACCTCTGTCCAAGTGGACCTTGACTAAGTGGTGAGTTAAAAACCAGAGTTTAAAACAGGAGATTATAACAGGAGTCTTCAGAACCTGTAAGTAACATCAGACATTTCCTGTTATTTGTGTTGTTGTATCTGGGAAAATGTGTGCTAGCAAGGTTGAAGGTTTTGTGCAGTGCACAGTGTGCCGCATGTATGCAACTATGGAGCAACAGCTCCAGGATGGATATCGCTGCGACAGATGTGAGCAGGTTGCCCTTCTGGAAGCTCGCATTAGAGATCTGTAGGAGCAAATTGCAACACTGGACAGAGCTGTCAACCTTGAAAGGGGTCCTCTGCTCACGGAGCAGGTGGCTAGTAGGGTTAAGGGGGAGGGTGGAGGGGTAAGTCAGGATTCTAAGGTAGGTAGATGGGTTAACACAGTTAGAGGGAGTGGTAGGGGCTCACAGAAAAGGAAGGCCAGTCCTGGGTTTGAGCACCCTAACAGATTTGCCAATTTTGGAAGTTGGAACGATCGTGTGTAAAAGGGTCTATGTTGTTGTGTTTATTGTCCTTTACAGACTACAATGAATGTCCAAGACTTCTGAGGACAATATTAGAGGACAAAATTTGAGACCAAAAATTGAGTGGTGAATCAGTTCCAGGTGAACCTGTCTCCAGGTCGTTCGTTTCTCCATCGTTCGAGACTTTAC
>BLSH010462877.1:45389-63665 GCA_018402905.1 Glandirana rugosa | reverse complement strand
ACTGTATACCCTGTCTGGGACCCTTTATACCCCTATCATGTGACTGCATACCCTATCTGGAATCCTGTATACACCTATCTGGTGACTGTATACCCTATCTTGGACCCTGTATACCATATCTGGTGACTGTATACCCTATCTGGGACCCTGTATACCCTATCTTGGGCTCTGTATACCCCTATCTGGGGATTGCATACCCTATCTGGAACCCTGTATACCCCTATCTGGTGACTGTATACTATATCTGGGACCCCTCATATCCCTATCTGGTGACGGTATACTCTTTCATGGACCCTGTATACCCTATCTGGGACTCTGTATACCCTATCTGGGGCTCTGTATACCCTATCTTGGGCTCTGTATACCCCATCTGGGAGTCTGTATACCCTATCTGGGACCCTGCATACCCTATCTGGGACCCTGTATACTCCTATCTGGTGACTGTATACCCTTTCTGGGACCCTTTAAACCCCTATCATGTGACTGCATACCCTATCTGGAATCCTGTATACACCTATCTGGTGACTGTATACCCTATCTTGGACCCTGTATACCCTATCTTGGGCTCTGTATACCCCTATCTGGGACCCTGTATACCCTATCTTTGGCTCTGTATACCCCTATCTGGAGGCTGTATACCCTATCTGGGACCCTATATTCCCTATCTAGGGCTCTGTATACCCCCATCTAGTGACTGTATATCCTATCTGGGACCCTATTTACCCTATCTGGGACCCTGTATACCCCTATCTGGGGACTGTATACCCTATCTGGGACCCTGTATACCCTATCTGGGGACTGTATACCTTATCTGGGTGCCTGTATACCCCTATCTGGTGACTGTATACCATATCTGGGACCCCTTATATCCCTATCTGGTGACTGTATACCCTCTCTGGGACCATGTATACCCTATCTGGGGCTCTATATACCCTATTTGGGACCCTGTACACCCCTATCTGGTGACTGTATACCCTACCTGGGAACCCTTATACCCCTATCTGGGACCCTGTATACTTCTTTCTGGGACCCTGTATACCCCTATCTGGGACTCTGTATACTGAATATGGGACCCTGTATACCCTATATGAGGCTCTGTATACCCTATCTGGGACTCTGTTATGCTATCTGGGGCTCTGTATACCCTATCTGGGACCCTGTATACCCTATCTGGGACCCTGTATACCCTATCTGAGGCTCTGTACACCCTATCTGGTACTCTGTATACCCTATCTGGTACTCTGTATACCCTATCTGGGGCTCTGTATACCCTATCTGGGAACCTGTATACCCCTATCTGGTGACTGTCTAACCTTTCTGGGACCCTGTATACACCTATCTGGTGACTGTATACCCTATCTTGGACCCTGTATACCATATCTGGTGACTGTATACCCTATCTGGGACCCTGTATACCCTATCTGGGGATATGTATACCCCTATCTGGAGGCTGTATACCCTATCTGGGACCCTGTATACCCTAACTTGGGACTGTATACCCTATCTGGGACCCTGTATACCCCTATCTGGTGACTGTATACCCTATTTGGGACCCCTTATACCCCTATCTGGCGACTGTATATCCTATCTGGGACCCCTTATACCTTTATCTGGTGACTGTATACCCTACCTTGGACCCTGTATTCCTTATCTAGGGCTCTGTATACCCCATCTTATGACTGTATACCCTATCTGGTACCCAGTATACCCCTATCTGGTGACTGTATACCCTATCTGGGACCCCTTATATCCCTATCTGGTGACTGTATACCCTCTGTGGGACCATGTATACCCTATCTGGGGCTTTATATACCCTATCTCGGACACTGTACACCCCTATCTGATGACTGTATACCCCTATCTGGGACCCTGTATACCCCTATCTGGGACCCTGTATACCCCTATCTGGGACCCTGTATACCGCTATCTGGGGCTCTGTATACTCTATCTGTGACCCTTTATACCCTATATGAGGCTCTGTATACCCTATCTGGGACTATGTATATGCTATCTGGGGCTCTGTATACCCTATCTGGGACTATGTATATGCTATCTGCGGCTTTGTATACCCTATCTGGGACCCTATAAACCCTATCTAGTGACTGTATACCCTATCTGGGACCGTGTATATCCTATCTGGGACCGTGTATATCCTATCTGGGACCGTGTATATCCTATCTGGGAGCGTGTATATCCTATCTGGGACCCTGTATACCCTATCTGAGGCTCTGTATACCCTATCTTGGGCTCTGTATACCATATCTGGTGACTGTATACCCTATCTGGGACCCTGTATACCCCTATCTGGTGACTGTATACTATATCTGGGACCCCTCATATCCCTATCTGGTGACGGTATACTCTTTCATGGACCCTGTATACTCTATCTGGGACTCTGTATACCCTATCTGGGGCTCTGTATACCCTATCTTGGGCTCTGTATACCCTATCTGGGACCCTGCATACCCTATCTGGGACCCTGCATACCCTATCTGGGACCCTGCATACCCTATCTGGGACCCTGTATACTCCTATCTGGTGACTGTATACCCTTTCTGGGACCCTTTAAACCCCTATCATGTGACTGCATACCCTATCTGGAATCCTGTATACACCTATCTGGTGACTGTATACCCTATCTTGGACCCTGTATACCCTATCTTGGGCTCTATATACCCCTATCTGGGACCCTGTATACCCTATCTTTGGCTCTGTATACCCCTATCTGGAGGCTGTATACCCTATCTGGGACCCTATATTCCCTATCTAGGGCTCTGTATACCCCCATCTAGTGACTGTATACCCTATCTGGGACCCTATTTACCCTATCTGGGACCCTGTATACCCCTATCTGGTGACTGTATACCCTATCTGGGACCCTGTATACCCTATCTGGGGACTGTATACCTTATCTGGGTCCCTGTATACCCCTATCTGGTGACTGTATACCATATCTGGGACCCCTTATATCCCTATCTGGTGACTGTATACCCTCTCTGGGACCATGTATACCCTATCTGGGGCTCTATATACCCTATTTGGGACCCTGTACACCCCTATCTGGTGACTGTATACCCTACCTGGGAACTCTTATACCCCTATCTGGGACCCTGTATACTTCTTTCTGGGACCCTGTATACCCCTATCTGGGACTCTGTATACTGAATATGGGACCCTGTATACCCTATATGAGGCTCTGTATACCCTATCTGGGACTCTGTTATGCTATCTGGGACCCTGTATACCCTATCTGGGACCCTGTATACCCTATCTGGGACCCTGTATACCCTATCTGGGACCCTGTATACCCTATCTGAGGCTCTGTATACCCTATCTGGGGCTCTGTATACCCTATCTTGGGCTCTGTATACCCCATCTGGAAGTCTGTATACCGTATCTGGGACCCTGTATACCCTATCTGGGAACCTGTATACACCTATCTGGTGACTGTCTAACCTTTCTGGGACCCTTTATACCCCTATCTGGTGACTGCATACCCTATCTGGAACCCTGTATACACCTATCTGGTGACTGTATACCCTATCTTGGACCCTGTATACCATATCTGGTGAGTGTATACCCTATCTGGGACCCTGTATACCCTATCTGGGGATATGTATACCCCTATCTGGAGGCTGTATAACCTATCTGGGACCCTGTATACCCTAACTTGGGACTGTATACCCTATCTGGGACCCTGTATACCCCTATCTGGTGACTGTATACCCTATTTGGGACCCCTTATACCCCTATCTGGCGACTGTATATCCTATCTGGGACCCCTTATACCTTTATCTGGTGACTGTATACCCTACCTTGGACCCTGTATTCCTTATGTAGGGCTCTGTATACCCCATCTTATGACTGTATACCCTATCTGGTACCCAGTATACCCCTATCTGGTGACTGTATACCCTATCTGGGACCCTGTATACCCCTGTCTGGTGACGGTAAACCCTATCTGGGACCCCTTATATCCCTATCTGGTGACTGTATATCCTCTTTGGGACCATGTATACCCTATCTAGGGCTCTATATAACCTATCTGGGACCATGTACACCCCTATCTGGTGACTGTATACCTTATCTTGGAACCCTTATACCCCTATCTGGGACCCTGTATACGCCTATCAGGGACCCTGTATACCCCTATCTGGGGCTCTGTATACTCTATCTGGGACCCTGTATTCCCTATATGGGGCTCTATATACCCTATCTGGGACCATGTATATGCTATCTGGGGCTCTGTATACCCTATTTGGGACACTATATACCCTATTTGGTTACTGTATACCCTATCTTGGACCCTGTATACCCTATCTTGGACCCTGTATACCCTATCTGGGGCTCTGTATACCCTATCTGGTACTCTGTATAATCTATCTGGGGCTCTGTATACACCATCTGGGTGTCTGTATACCCTATCTGGGACCCAGTATACCATATCTGGGACCCTGTATACCCCTGTCTGGTGACTGTATACCCTTTCTAGGACCCTTTATTCCCCTATCTGGTGATTGCATATGCTATCTGGAACCCTGTATACACCTATCTGGTGACTGTATACCCTATCTTGGACCCTGTATACCATATCTGGTGACTGTATACCCTATCTGGGACCCTGTATACCCTATCTGGGGCTCTGTATACCCCTATCTGGAGTCTGTATACCCTATTTGGGACCCGGTGTACCCTAACTGGGGACTGTATACCCTATCTGGGACCCTGTATACCCCTATCTGGTGACTGTATACCCTATCTTGGACCCCTTATACCCCTATCTGGTGACTGTATACCCTATCTGGGACCCCTTATACCTCTATTTGGTGACTGTATACCCTATCTGGGACCCTATATACCCTATCTGGGACCTTGTATACCCCTATCTGGTGACTGTATACCCCTATCTGGTGACTGTATACCCCTATCTGGTGACTGTATACCCTATCTGGGACCCTGTATACATCTATCTGGTGACGGTATACCCTATCTGGGACCCCTTATATCCCTATCTGGTGACTGTATACCCTCTCATTGACCATGTATACCCTATCTAGGGCTCTATATACCCTATCTGGGACCATGTACACCACTATCTGGTGACTATATACCTTATCTTGGAACCCTTATACCCCTATCTGGGACCCTGTATACCCCTATCTGGGACCCTGTATACCCCTATCTGGGGCTCTGTATACTCTATCTGGGACCCTGTATACCCTATATGGGGCTCTGTATACCCTATCTGGGACTATGTATATGCTATCTGGGGCTCTGTGTACCCTATTTGGGACACTATATACCCTATTTGGTTACTGTATGCCCTATCTGGGACCCTGTATACCCTATCTGAGGCTCTGTATACCCTATCTGGTACTCTGTATACCTTATCTGTGGCTCTGTATACCCTATCTTGGACCCTGTATTCCCTATCTGGGCCTCTGTATACCCTTTCTGGTACTCTGTGTAACCTATCTGGGGCTCTGTATACCCCATCTGGGAGTCTGTATACCCTATCTGGGACCCAGTATACCCTATCTGGGACCCAGTATACCCTATCTGGGACCCTGTATACCCTATCTGGGACCCTGTATACCCTATCTGGGACCCTGTATACCCCTATCTGGTGACTGTATACCCTATCTGGGACCCTGAATACCCCTATCTGGTGACTGTATACCCTTTCTAGGACCCTTTATTCTCCTATCTGGTGACTGCATACCCTATCCGGAACCCTGTATACACCTATCTGGTGACTGTATACCCTATCTTGGACCCTGTATACCATATCTGGTCACTGTATACCCTATCTGGGACCCCTTATATCCCTATCTGGTGACTGTATACCCTCTCTGGGACCATGTATACCCTATCTGGGGCTCTATATACCCTATCTGGGACTATGTATATGCTATCTGGGGCTCTGTATACCCTATTTGGGACACTATATACCCTATTTGGTTACTGTATACCCTATCTGAGGCTCTGTATACCCTATCTGGTACTCTGTATACCTTATCTGTGGCTCTGTATACCCTATCTTGGACCCTGTATACCCTATCTGGGGCTCTGTATAATCTATCTGGGGCTCTGTATACACCATCTGGGAGTCTGTATACCCTATCTGGGACCCAGTATACCATATCTGGGACCCTGTATACCCCTATCTGGTGACTGTATACCCTTTCTAGGACCCTTTATTCCCCTATCTGGTGATTGCATATGCTATCTGGAACCCTGTATACACCTATCTGGTGACTGTATACCCTATCTGGGACCCTGTATACCCTATCTGGGGCTCTGTATACCCCTATCTGGAGTCTGTATACCCTATTTGGGACCCGGTGTACCCTAACTGGGGACTGTATACCCTATCTGGGACCCTGTATACCCCTATCTGGTGACTGTATACCCTATCTTGGACCCCTTATACCCCTATCTGGTGACTGTATACCATATCTGGGACCCCTTATACCTCTATTTGGTGACTGTATACCCTATCTGGGACCCTATATACCCTATCTGGGACCTTGTATACCCTATCTGGTGACTGTATACCCCATATCTGGTGACTGTATACCCCTATCTGGTGACTGAATACCCTATCTGGGACCCTGTATTCCTTATCTAGGGCTCCGTATACCCCATCTTATGACTGTATGCCCTGTCTGGTCCCCTGTATACCCCTATCTTGTGACTGTATACCCTATCTTGGACCCCTTATACCCCTATCTGGTGACTGTATATCCTATCTGGGACCCCTTATACCTCTATCTGGTGACTGTATACCCTACCCGGGACCCTGTATACCCCTTTCTGGTGACTGTAATCCCTTTCTGGGACCCTTTATACCCCTATCTGGTGACCGCACACCCTATCTGGAAACCTGTATAAACCTATCTGGTGACTGTATACCCTATCTTGGACCCTGTATACCATATCTGGTGACTGTATAGCCTATCTGGGACCCTGTATACCCTATCTGGGGCTCTGTATACCCCTATCTGGAGGCTGTATACCCTATCTGGGACCCTGTATACCCTAACTGGGGACTGTATACCCTATCTGGGGACTCTATACCCTATCTGGGACCCTGTATACCCCTATCTGGTGACTTTATACCCTATCTGGGACCCCTTATATCCCTATCTGGTGACTGTATACCCTCTGTGGGACCATGTATACCCTATCTGGGGCTTTATATACCCTATCTCGGACACTGTACACCCCTATCTGATGACTGTATACCCTATCTGGGACCTTTATACACCTATCTGGGACCCTGTATACCCCTATCTGGGACCCTGTATACCGCTATCTGGGGCTCTGTATACTCTATCTGTGACCCTTTATACCCTATATGAGGCTCTGTATACCCTATCTGGGACTCTGTTTATGCTATCTGGGGCTCTGTATACCCTATCTGGAACCCTATATACCCTATCTGGTGACTGTATACCCTATCTGGGACCCTCTATACCCTATATGGGGCTCTATATACCCTATCTGGGACTATGCATATGCTATCTGGGGCTTTGTATACCCTATCTGGGACCCTATAAACCCTATCTAGTGACGGTATACCCTATCTGGGACCGTGTATATCCTATCTGGGACCGTGTATATCCTATCTGGGACCGTGTATTTCCTATCTGGGACCGTGTATATCCTATCTGGGACCCAGTATACCCTATCTGAGGCTCTGTATACCCTATCTGTGGCTCTGTATACCCTATCTTGGACCCTGTATACCCTATCTGGGGCTCTGTATGCACTATCTGGGACCCTGTATACCCTATCTGGTGACTGTATACCCTATCTGGGACCCTGTATACCCCCATCTAGTGACTGTATACCCTATCTGGTATCCTGTATACCCTATCTGGGACCCTGTATACCCCTATCTGGTGCGTTTATACCCTATATGGGACCCTGTATTCCTTATCTAGGGCTCTGTATACCCCATCTTATGAGTGTATACCCTATCTGGTACCCTGTATACCCCTATATGGTGACTGCATACCCTATCTTGGACCCTGTATACCCCTATCTGGTGACGGTAAACTCTATCTGGGACCATGTATACCCTATCTAGGGCTCTATATACCCTATCTGGGACCAGGTACACCCCTATCTGGCGACTGTATACCTTATCTTGGAACCCTTATACCCCGATCTGGGACCCTGTATACCCCGATCTGGGACACTGTATACCCCGATCTGGGGCTCTGTATACTCTATCTGGGACCCTGTATACCTATATGGGGCTCTGTATACCCTATCTGGGACTATGTATATGCTATCTGGGGCTCTGTGTACCCTATTTGGGACACTATATACCCTATTTGGTTACTGTATGCCCTATCTGGGACCCTGTATACCCTATCTGAGGCTCTGTATACCCTATCTGGTACTCTGTATACCTTATCTGTGGCTCTGTATACCCTATCTTGGACCCTGTATTCCCTATCTGGGCCTCTGTATACCCTTTCTGGTACTCTGTGTAACCTATCTGGGGCTCTGTATACCCCATCTGGGAGTCTGTATACCCTATCTGGGACCCAGTATACCCTATCTGGGACCCTGTATACCCTATCTGGGACCCTGTATACCCCTATCTGGTGACTGTATACCCTATCTGGTGACTGTATACCCTATCTGGGACCCTGAATACCCCTATCTGGTGACTGTATACCCTTTCTAGGACCCTTTATTCCCCTATCTGGTGATTGCACACGCTATCTGGAACCCTGTATACACCTATCTGGTGACTGTATACCCTATCTTGGACCCTGTATACCATATCTGGTGACTTTATACCCCATCTGGGACCCTGTATACCCTATCTGGGGCTCTGTATACCCCTATCTGGAGTCTGTATACCCTATCTGGCACCCGGTATACCCTAACTGGGGACTGTATACCCTATCTGGGACCCTGTATACCCCTATCTGGTGACTGTATACCCTATCTTGGACCCCTTATACCCTTATCTGGTGACTGTATATCCTATCTTGGACCCCTTATATCTCTATCTGGTGACTGTATACCCTATCTGGGACCCTATATACCCTATCTGGGACCTTGTATACCCTATCTGGTGACTGTATACCGCTATCTGGTGACTGTATATCCCTATCTGGTGACTGAATACCCTATTTGGGACCCTGTATTCCTTATCTAGGGCTCTGTATACCCCACCTTATGACTATATACCCTATCTGGTACCCTGTATACCCCTATCTGGTGACTATATACCCTATCTGGGACCCTGTATACCCCTGTCTGGTGACGGTATACCCTATCTGGGACCCCTTATATCCCTATCTGGGACCATGTATACCCTATCTAGGGCTCTATATACCCTATCTGGGACCATGTTCACCCCTATCTGGTGACTGTGTACCTTATCTTGGAACCCTTATACCCCTATCTGGGACCCTGTATACCCCTATCTGGGACCCTGTATACCCCTATCTGGGACCCTGTATACCCCTATCTGGGGCTTTGTATACCCCTATCTGGAGTCTGTATACCCTATCTGGCACCCGGTATACCCGGTATACCCTAACTGGGGACTGTATACCCTATCTGATATCCCTTATACCTCTATCTGGTGACTGTATACCCTATCTGGGACCCTATATACCCTATCTGGGACCTTGTATACCCTATCTGGTGACTGTATACCCCTATCTGGTGACTGTATACCCCTATCTGGTGACTGAATATCCTATCTGGGACGCTGTATACCATACCTGGTGACTGTATACCCTATCTGGGACCATGCAAACTCTAACTGGGGACTGTATACCCTATCTGGGACCCTATATACCCCTATCTGGGACCACTTATACCCCTATCTGGTGACTGTATACCCTATCTGGGACCCTGGGAACCTTATCTGGGGCTCTGTATACCCCTATCTGGTGACTGTATACCCTATCTGGGACCCTGTATACCCCTATCTGGTGACTGTATTCCCTATCTGGGACCCCTTATATCCCTATCTGGTGATTGTATAACCTTTCTGGGACCATGTATACCCTATCTGGGGCTTTATATACCCTATCTGGGACCCTGTACACCCCTATCTGGTGACTGTATACCCTATCTGGGACCCCTTATACCCCTATCTTAAACCCTGTATACCCCTATCTGTGACCCTGTATGCCCCTATCTGGGACTCTGTATACCCTATCTGGGGCCCTGTATACCCTATCTGGGACCCTGTATACCCTATCTAGGACCTTGTATACCCCTATCTGGTGACTGTATACCCCTATCTGGTGACTGTATACCCTATCTGGGACCCTGTATACCATACCTGGTGACTGTATACCCTATCTGGGACCCTGCATACCCTAACTGGGGACTGTATACCCTATCTGGGACCCTGTATACCCCTATTTGGGACCACTTATACCCTTATCTGGTGACTTAATACCCTATCTGGGACCCTGTATACCCTACCTAGAGCTCTGTATACCCCCATCTGGTGACTGTATACCCTATCTGGGACCCTGTATATCCTATCTGTGAGTCCAGACGAAGCTACGCATCTTGCAGTTAGTGAAACGCTTTGACGTCATCAGCGTCACTGGACGCCGACAGCGATACCCCAGCAATCCCTTATGGGAGGTGATCCGAAGGTGGAGAGGAGCCGTGGGATACCTACAGTGTGAGGTTATTAGAAGGAGAGTCGAGGCAGGCCTAGACAGGCGGGCCACACGCTATTAGCACGGCAACAAGCACTCATTGGAGTGAATACCGGAATTGATACGGAGGATACGGATACACCTGGGGACACCCATATACAGAGTGTTGATAGAGTACAGATGGGTTATTCCCGTGGGTTGTCCCAGACGTGCACAAATACTGGCGTCTGGACGATTATACATTGTTTGTTATGTGTATTGTCACTTTGTTTGTCTTGTGTGGTTGTCTTTGGCTGGTTAAGGGCCATATGGACCCTTCTTTTATGAAGCCCTTCAAGAGGTGCTATTATCTTGTATTTTGTTAACAATAAAATTATTTTGTATTCATTGACCCTGTAGATTGTCACTCAATTGACCATCTTTTGGTTCCACTGTCTATTTTGGGGTGTTTTTGGTAATACCCTATCTGTGACCCTGTATACTCCTATCTGGTGGCTGTATACCCTATCTGGGACCCTGTATACCCCTATCTGGTAACTGTATACCCTATCTGGGACCCTGTATACCCCATCTGTTGACTGTATGCCCTATCTGGTACCCTGTATACCCTATCTGGGGCCCTGTATATCCCTATCTGTTGATTGTATACCCTATCTTGGACCTTGTATACCCTATCTGGGGACTGCATACCCTATCTGGGACGCTGTATACCCCTATCTGGTGACTGTATACTATATCTGGGACCCCTTATCTCCCTATCTGGTGACTGTATACCCTATCTGGGGCCCTGTATACCCTATCTGGTGCTCTGTATACCCTATCTGGGTCCCTGTTTACCCCTATCTGGTGACTGTATACCCTATCTGACACCCTGTATACCCCTATCTGGTGACTGTATACCCTATCTGGGACCCCTTATACCCCTATCTTGGACACTGTATACCCCTTCTGGGGCTTTGTATACCCTATCTCGACCCTGTATACCGTATCTGGGACCCTGTATACCCCTATCTGGTAACTGTATACCCTATCTGGGACCCTGTATACCCTATCTGGGGCCCTGTATACCCCTATCTGTTGATTGTATACCCTATCTTGGACCTTGTATACCCTATCTGGGGACTGCATACCCTATCTGGGACCCTGTATACCCCTATCTGGTGACTGTATACTATATCTGGGACCCCTTATCTCCCTATCTGGTGACTGTATACCCTATCTGGGACCCTGTATACCCTATCTGGGGCTCTGTATACCCTATCTGGGACCCTGTATACCCCTATCTGGTGACTGTATACCCTATCTGGGACCCCTTATATCCCTATCTTGGACACTGTATACCCCTTCTGGGGCTCTGTATACCCTATCTCGACCCTGTATACCGTATCTGGGACCCTGTATACCCTATCTGATGACTGTATACCCTATCTGGGAACCTGTGTACTCTATCTGGGGCTCTGTGTACCTTTATATGGTGACTGGATACCCTATCTGGGACCCTGTATACCCTAACTGGGGACTGTATACCCTATCTGGGACCCTGTATACCCCTATCTGGTGACTGTATACCCTATCTGGGACCCCTTATACCCCTATCTGGTGACTGTATACCCTATCTGGGACCCTGTATACCCTATCTAGAGCTCTATATACCCCCATCTGGTGACTGTATACCCTATCAGGGACCCTGTATACCCCTATCTGGTGACTGTATACCATATCTGGGACCCTGTATACCATATCTGGTGACTGTATACAATATCTGGGACCCTGTATACCCCTATCTGGTGACTGTTTACCCTATCTGGGACCCTGTATACAATATCTAGGGCTCTGTATACTCCATCTAATGACTGTATACCCCATCTGGGATCCTGGATAACCTATCTAGGACCCTGTATATCCCTATCTGGTGACTGTATACCCTATGTGGGACCCTGTATACCCTATCTGGTGACTGTATGCCCTATCTGGGACCCTTTATATCCTATCTGTTGACTGTATACCCTATCTGGGACCCTGTACACCCTATCTAGGGCTCTGTGTACCCCTATCTGTTGAATGTATACCCTATCTGGGACCTTGTATAGCCTATCTGGGGACTGCATACCTTCTCCGGGACTCTGTATACCCCTATCTGGTGACTGTATACTATATCTGGGACCCCTTATATCCCTATCTGGTGACTTTATACCCTATCTGGGACCCTGTATACCCTTTTTTTGGGCTCTGTATACCCTATCTGGGACCCTGTATACCCCTATCTGGTGTTTCTATACCTTATCTGGGACCCTGTATACCCCTATCTGGTGACTGTATACCCTATCTGGGACCCCTTATACCCTTATCTTGGACACTGTATACCCCTATCTGGGGCTCTGTATACCCTATCTGGACCCTGTATACCGTATCTGGGACCCTGTATACCCTATCTGGTGACTGTATACCCTATCTGGGAACCTGTGTATTCTATTTGGGGCTCTGTTTACCCCTATCTGGTGACTGTATACTCTATCTGGGACCCTGAATACCCTAACTGGGGACTGTTTACCCTATCTGGGACCCTGTATACCATATCTGGAGACTGTAAACCCTATCTGGGACCCTGTATACCACTATCTGGTGACTGTATACCCTATCTGGGACCCTGTATACCCTATCTAGGGCTCTCTATACCCCCATCTGGTGACTGTATACCCTATCTGGGACCCTGTATACCCTATCTGGGACCCTGTATACCCCTATCTGGTGACTGTATACCCTATCTGGGGCTCTATATACCCTATCTGGGGCCCTGTACACCCCTATATGGTGACTGTATACCCCTCTCTGGGACCCCTTATACCCCTATCTTAACCACTTGCCGACCGCCGATCGGCATCTGACGGCGGCAAAGTGGCTCGTTCCCGCAAAACGCCGTCATACGACGGCGGCTGCGGGAACGAGTTTAGTGAGCGCGCGTGCGCCGCCGGAGGCGCGCCCGCACGCTCACTGTGTCCAGGGGGGGCCAGGGAGCGGGTGTGGCGGCTTCGATTGCCGCCGGCTACCCGAGATGGCCCCCCCGGAGCGAGTGAGCGGAGGTCCGTGTATGTGAACACGGACCTCCGCTCTGTGTGAGGGGGAAGGGCTGTGATCACAGCCTTCCTGTACGTGAAGGCTGTGACCACTTCCCATCCCCAGATAGGGCAGCCCCCATACAGTTAGAACACGCCCAGGGAACATAGTTAACCCTTAAAACGCCCCCTGCAGGTTAACCCCTTCACTGCCAATGGCATTTACACAGTAATCAGTGCATTTTTATAGCACTGATCGCTGTATAAATGCCAATGGTCCCAAAAAAGTGTCAAAATGGTCCAACATGTCCGCTGAAATATCGCAGTACCGCAAAAAAGCGCAGATTGCCGCCATTATTAGTAAAAAATAAAAAAAAAATAAAAACCCCAAAAATGAATTCTCATCATCCGTAAACGCGACCACTTTTGCGCAAACCAATCAATAAACGGCGATTGTGATTTTTTTTTATCGCAAATATGAGGAAGAATATAAATCGGCCAAAAACGGTGAAAAAAAATGTTTTTTTATATTTTTTTTTTTGGATTTGTATTTTAGCAAAAAGTAAGAAATTTGGGTTTTTTTGCAAAATTGTCGCTCTTCTTTTGTTTATAGCGGCGATCAGAAATGACGCAGCGGTGATCAAATACCACCAGAAGAAAGCTCTATTTGTGGGAAAAAAAGGACGCAAATTTCGTTTGGGTACAAAGTCGCACGACCGTGCAATTGTCAGTTAAAGCGACGCAGCGCCGAATCGCAAAAAGGGCTCCGGTCCTAAAGCTGGAAATCCTTCTGGGGCTGAAGTGGTTAAACCCTGTATACCCCTATCTGGGACCCTGTATACCCCTATTTGGGGCTCTGTATACCCTATATGGGACTCTGTATACCCTATCTGGGACCCTGTATACCCTATCTGGTGACTGTATACTCCTATCTGGTGACTGTATACCCCTATCTGGTGACTGTATACCCTATCTGGGACCCTGTATACCATACCTGGTGACTGTATACCCTATCTGGGACCCTGCATACCTTAACTGAGGACTGTATACCCTATCTGGGACCCTGTATATCCCTATTTGGGACCACTTATACCCGTATCTGGTGACTTAATACCCTATCTGGGACCCTGTATACCCTATCAAGGGCTCTGTATACCCCCATCTGGTGACTGTATACCCTATCTGGGACCCTGTATACCCTATCTGTGAGTCCAGACGAGGCTACGCACCTTGCAGTTAGCGAAATGCGTTGACGTCATCAGCGTTACTGGACGCCGACAGCGATACTCCAGCAATCCCTTATGGGAGGTGATCCGAAGGTGGAGAGGAGCCGTGGGATACCTACACTGGGAGGAAATTGGAAGGAGAGTCGAGGCAGGCCTAGACAGGCGGGCCACACGCCATTAGGCTGCACGGCAACAGGCACTCATTGGAGTGAATACCGGAATTAATACGGAGGAGTTCAACGGTTGTCCCTTACAACAAAAGGTACCAGGTGAGAGCTCTCTATACCTATGTACCGGCCATGCAATTTGTCTCAACTCAGCAAATGATATTTGGCAGATGGTACATCATATAGGACACTGGGAATGATGATGATAAGGACTGGTCTGGTTCATGCATTTGGCACTAGGAAGAGTGTCTTCTGTTCATAACCTATAATCGACATGGTGAAACATTAACTGGATATTTATAGTATGCCAATTTTGCTAGAAAACAACCTGAGAATCATCCATACAGCTTCATCCCAGCACTGTTTATAGGAAGATATATGCAGTGGGCCTCACACACATAGGTGCACTTGGACTCTTGGTCAGCCTTGTCACAGCATCTATTGGCTCTACATAGACATTGTAGCTACCTGCCCTCATTTCCCTTCCCTTGCCCCCATCCCCCGGCTCCCCATCCCCAGCAGACTCGAGTCACCGTGGTTTGTGCACACCTGGGGACACCCATATACAGAGTGTTGATAGAGTACAGACGGGTTATTCCCGTGGGTTGTCCCAGACGTGCACAAATACTGGCGTCTGGACGATTATACATTGTTTGTTATGTGTATTGTCACTTTGTTTGTCTTGTGTGGTTGTCTTTGGATGGTTAAGTGCCATATGGACCCTTCTTTTATGAAGCCCTTCAAGAGGTGCTATTATATTGTATTTTGTTAACAATAAAATTATTTTGTATTCATTGACCCTGTAGATTGTCACTCAATTGACCATCTTTTGGTTCCACTGTCTATTTTGGGGTGTTTTTGGTAATACCCTATCTGTGACCCTGTATACCCCTATCTGGTGGCTGTATACCCTATCTGGAACCCTGTATACCACTATCTGGTAACTGTATATCCTATCTGGGACCATGTATACCCTATCTGTTGACTGTATGCCCTATCTGGGACCCTGTATACCCTATCTGGGGCCCTGTATACCCCTATCTGTTGATTGTATACCCTATCTTGGACCTTGTATACCCCTATCTGGTGACTGTATACTATATCTGGGACCCCTTATCTCCCTATCTGGTGACTGTATACCCTATCTGGGACCCTGTATACCCTATCTGGGGCTCTGTATACGCTATCTGGGACCCTGTATACCCCTATCTGGTGACTGTATACCCTATCTGGCACCCTGTATACCCCTATCTGGTGACTGTATACCCTATCTGGGACCCCTTATACCCCTATCTTGGACATTGTATACCCCTTCTGGGGCTCTGTATACCCTATCTCGACCCTGTTTACCGTATCTGGGACCCTGTATACCCTATCTGGTGACTGTATACCCTATCTTGGACCCTGTATACACTATCTGATGACTGTATACCCTATCTGGGAACATGTGTACTCTATCTGGGACCCTGTATACCCTAACTGAGGACTGTATAACCTATTTGGGACCCTGTATACCCCTATCTGGTGACTGTATACCCTATCTGGGACCCCTTATACCCCTATCTGGTGACTGTATACCCTATCTGGGACCCTGTATACCTCTATCTGGTGACTGTATACCCTATCTGGGGCTCTATATACCCTATCTGGGGCCCTGTACACCCCTATCTGGTGACTGTATACCCTATCTGGGACCCCTTATACCCCTATCTTAAACCCTGTATACCCCTATCTGGGACCCTGTATACCCCTATTTGGGGCTCTGTATACCCTATATGGGACTCTGTATACCCTATCTGGGACCCTGTATACCCTAACTGAGGACTGTATAACCTATCTGGGACCCTGTATACCCCTATCTGGTGACTGTATACCCTATCTGGGACCCCTTATACCCCTATCTGGTGACTGTATACCCTATCTGGGAACCTGTATACCCTATCTAGAGCTCTGTATACCCCCATCTGGTGACTGTATACCCTATCTGGGACCCTGTATACCCCTATCTGGTGACTGTATACCATATCTGGGACCCTGTATACCATATCTGGTGACTGTATACAATATCTGGGACCCTGTATACCCCTATCTGGTGACGGTTTACCCTATCTGGGACCCTGTATACAATATCTAGGGCTCTGTATACTCCATCTAATGACTGTATACCCCATCTGGGACCCTGTATATCCCTATCTGGTGACTGTATACCCTATGTGGGACCCTGTATACCCTATCTGGTGACTGTATACCCTATCTGGGACCCTTTATATTCTATCTGTTGACTGTATACCCTATCTGGGACCCTGTACATCCCTATCTGGTGACTGTTTACCCTATCTGGGACCCTGTATACAATATCAAGGGCTCTGTATACTCCATCTAATGACTGTATACCCCATCTGGGATCCTGGATAACCTATCTGGGACCCTGTATATCCCTATCTGGTGACTGTATACCCTATCTGGGACCCTTTATATCCTATCTGTTGACTGTATACCCTATCTGGGACCCTGTACACCCTATCTAGGGCTCTGTGTACCCCTATCTGTTGAATGTATACCCTATCTGGGACCTTGTATAGCCTATCTGGGGACTGCATACCTTCTCCGGGACTCTGTATACCCCTATCTGGTGATTGTATACTATATCTGGGACCCCTTATATCCCTATCTGGTGACTGTATACCCTATCTGGGACCCTGTATACCCTTTTTTGGGCTGTGTATACATACACTATCTGGGACTCTGTATACCCCTATCTGGTGTTTCTATACCCTATCTGGGACCCTGTATACCCCTATCTGGTGACTGTATACCCTATCTGGGACCCCTTATACCCCTATCTTGGACACTGTATACCCCTATCTGGGGCTCTGTATACCCTATCTCGACCCTGTATACCGTATATGGGACCCTGTATACCCTATCTGGTGACTGTATACCCTATTTTGGACCCTGTATACCCTATCTGATGACTGTATACCCTATCTGGGAACCTGTGTATTCTATTTGGGGCTCTGTTTACCCCTATCTGGTGACTGTATACCCTATCTGGGACCCTGAATACCCTACATATTCCCCAGGGTCTATCCCATATGTCAGTGGTCTATCCCCATATGTCCCAGGGTCTATCCCATATCTTTGTGGTCTATCCCCATATGTCTCAGGGTCT
>BLSH010462877.1:30759-43234 GCA_018402905.1 Glandirana rugosa | reverse complement strand
ATACCCTATCTGGGACCCTGTATACCCCTATCTGGTGACTGTATACCCTATCTGGGGCTCTATATACCCTATCTGGGGCCCTGTACACCCCTATCTGGTGACTGTATACCCTATCTGGGACCCCTTATACCCCTATCTTAAACCCTGTATACCCCTATCTGGGACCCTGTATACCCCTATTTGGGGCTCTGTATACCCTATATGGGACTCTGCATACCCTATCTGGGACCCTGTATACCCTATCTGGGACCTTGTATACCTTATCTGGTGACTGTATACCCCTATCTGGTGACTGTATACCCTATCTGGGACCCTGTATACCATACCTGGTGACTGTATACCCTATCTGGGACCCTGCATACCCTAACTGAGGACTGTATACCCTATCTGGGACCCTGTATACCCTATCTAGGGCTCTGTATACCCCCATCTGGTGACTGTATACCCTATCTGTGAGTCCAGACGAAGCTACGCATCTTGCAGTTAGCGAAACGCGTTGACGTCATCAGCGTCACTGGACGCCGACAGCGATACCCCAGCAATCCCTTATGGGAGGCGAACCGAAGGTGGAGAGGAGCCGTGGGATACCTACACTGGGAGGAAATTGGAAGGAGAGTCGAGGCAGGCCTAGACAGGCAGGCCACACGCCATTAGGCTGCACGGCAACAGGCACTCATTGGAGTGAATACCGGAATTGATACCGAGGAGTTCAACGGTTGCCACTTACAACAAAAGGTACCAGGTGAGAGCTCTCTATACCTATGTACCGGCCATGCAATTTGTCTCAACTCAGCAAATGATATTTGGCAGATGGTACATCATATAGGACACTGGGAATGATGATGATAAGACTGGTCTGGTTCATGCATTTGGCACTAGGAAGAGTGTCTTCTGTTCATGATAACCTATAATCGACATGGTGAAACATTAACTGGATATTTATAGTATGCCAATTTTGCTAGAAAACAACCTGAGAATCATCCATACAGCTTCATCCCAACACTGTTTATAGGAAGATATATGCAGTGGGCCTCACACACATAGGTGCACTTGGACTTTTGGTCAGCCATGTCACAGCAGCTATTGGCTCTACATAGACATTGTAGCTACCTGCCCTCATTTCCCTTCCCTTGCCCCCCTCCCCCGGCTCCCCATCCCCAGCAGACTCGAGTCACCAGGGTTTGTGCACACCTGGGGACACCCATATACAGAGTGTTGATAGAGTACAGACGGGTTATTCCCGTGGGTTGTCCCAGACGTGCACAAATACTGGCGTCTGGACGATTATACATTGTTTGTTATGTGTATTGTCACTTTGTTTGTCTTGTGTGGTTGTCTTTGGATGGTTAAGGGCCATATAGACCCTTCTTTTATGAAGCCCTTCAAGAGGTGCTATTATCTTGTATTTTGTTAACAATAAAATTATTTTGTATTCATTGACCCTGTAGATTGTCACTCAATTGACCATCTTTTGGTTCCACTGTCTATTTTGGGGTGTTTTTGGTAATACCCTATCTGTGACCCTGTATACCCCTATTTGGTGGCTGTATACCCTATCTGGAACCCTGTATACCCCTATCTGTTAACTGTATACCCTATCTGGGACCCTGTATACCCTATCTGTTGACTGTATGCCCTATCTGGGACCCTGTATACCCTATCTGGGGCCCTGTATACCCCTATCTGTTAATTGTATACCCTATCTTGGACCTTGTATACCCTATCTGGGGACTGCATACCCTATATGGGACCCTGTATACCCCTATCTGATGACTGTATACTATATCTTTATCTGGGGACTGTATACCCTATCTGGTACCCTGTATACCCCTATCTGGTGACTGTATACCCTATCTGGGACCCTGTATACCCTATCTAGGGCTCTGTATACTCCATCTAATGACTGTATACCCTATCTGGGATCCTGGATACCCCTATCTGGTGACTGTATACCCTATGTGGGACCCTGTATACCCTATCTGTTGACTGTATACCCTATCTGGGACCCTGTACACCCTATCTAGGGCTCTGTATACCCCTATCTGTTTAATGTATACCCTATCTGGGACCTTGTATACCCTATCTGGGGACTGCATACCTTCTCCGGGACTCTGTATACCCCTATCTGGTGACTTTATACTATATCTGGAACCCCTTATATCCCTATCTGGTGACTGTATACCCTATCTGGGACCCCTTATACCTTATCTGGGTGTCACATACCTGGTGGTGGAGTCTGCAGTCACGGAGGACAGCCTCTCTTACAGTCTTCACTCAGGAACCCCTGATGTAGTGAACAGAAGGTTCGAGAGTGCAGAATGGCATGAGTGCTTGACAGGAACACTGGTGCGATGGTCACAGTCAGGGCTGGAGATGCAGCTTGATGGAGCAGAACGGGAACCCCAGGAACAGCTAACGATAGCCCCGTCCGGCTAGACCAAGCAGGTGATGCTGGATGAGAAGGTCAGAGACAGACCGGATCAGACAGCAGGCAGGCAGATCAGGAACTGAGGAGCAGGCAGAAGAATGGTCGGCAGGGGGCAGGCAGTGTGGTACCAAGGAGCAGGCAAGAGGATAGTCAGGAATAGCCACAAGTCAGGGTAGGCGGGATAGCAGCAGTGTCGGGGTGAAACCAATATATCAAGGAAACAGGTACAGCAGGTAGACGGGTAGCAGGAATCACAGGAACGTTGTAGACCAAACGGCATTGAACTCATGTCACTGTCCAGTTTAAATAGTCCCATTGGCGCCAAGAACGGTCTACGAACGGGGATGCGCTCCTCCCGGTCGCGCGTGCGCACGAACGTTTGTACCGAGCGTTCGTTCGTGTCTGCGCCTGCGCACAGTATCCCTTCTCACGGACACACGGGTTCTACGTCTTTCCTGACACTGGGGCTCTGTATACCCTATCTGGGACTCTGTATACCCTATCTTGGGCTCTGTATAGCCTATCTGGGATCCTGTATACCCTATCTGGTGACTGTATACCCTATCTGGGCCTCTGTATACCCTATCTGGGCCTCTGTATACCCTATCTGGTGACTGTATACCCTATCTGGGACCCTGTATACCCTATCTGGGATCCTGTATACCCTATCTGGGGCTCTGTATACCCTATCTGGGACCCTGTATACCCCTATCTGGTGACTGTATATCCTATCTGGTGACTGTATACCCTATCTGGGACCCTGTATACCCTATCTGGGACCCTGTATACCCTATCTGGGACCCTGTATACCCTATCTGGGGCTCTGTATGCCCTATCTGGGGCTCTGTATGCCCTATGTGGGACTCTGTATACCCTATCTGGGACCCTGTATACTCTATCTGGGGCTCTGTATACCCTATCTGGGACTTTGTATACCCTATCTGGGGCTTTGTATACCCTATCTGGGACCCTGTATACCCTATCTGGTGACTGTATACCCTATCTGGGACCCTGTATACCCTATCTGGGACCCTGTGTACCCTATCTGGGACTCTGAATACCCTATCTGGGGCTCTGTATACCCTATCTGGGACCCTGTATACCCTATCTGGGACCCTGCATACCCTATCTGGGACCCTGTATACCCTATATGGGGCTCTGTATACCCTATCTGGGACCCTGTATACCCGTATCTGGTGACTGTATACCCTATCTGGGACCCTGTATACCTGTATCTGGTGACTGTATACCCTATCTGGGACCCTATATACCCTATCTGGTGACTGTATACCCTATCTGGAACCCTGTATACCCTTTCTGGGACCCTGTATACCCTATCTGGGGCTCTGTATACCCTATCTGGGACTCTGTATACCCCATCTTGGGCTCTGTATACCCCATCCTGGGCTCTGTATACCCTATCTGGGACCCTGTATACCCTATCTGGGACCCTGTATACCCTATCTGGGACCCTGTATACCTGTATCTGGTGACTGTATACCCTATCTGGGACCCTATATACCCTATCTGGTGACTGTATACCCTATCTGGAACCCTGTATACCCTTTCTGGGACCCTGTATACCCTATCTGGGGCTCTGTATACCCTATCTGGGGCTCTGTATACCCTATCTGGGACTCTGTATACCCCATCTTGGGCTCTGTATACCCTATCTGGGACGCTGTATACCCTATCTGGGACCCTATATACCCTATCTGGGACTCTGTATACCCTATCTGGGACCCTATATACCCTATCTGGTGACTATTCCCTATCTGGGATCCTGTATACCCTATCTGGGGCTCTGTATACCCTATCTGGGACTCTGTATACCCTATCTGGGGCTCTGTATACCCTATCTGGGACCCTGTATACGCTATCTGGAGACTGTATACCCTATCTGGGACCCTGTATACCCTATTTGGGAGTCTGTATACTGCTATATGGTGACTGTATACTGCTATCTGGGGCTCTGTATACTGCTATATGGTGATTCTGTAAACCCCTATCTGGTGATTCTGTATACTGCTATATGGTGACTCTGTATACTGCTACCTGTTGACTCTGTATACTGATATCTGATGACTCTGTATACCCCTATCTGGTAACTCTGTATATTTCTATCTGGTGATGCTGTATACCACTATCCGGTGATGCTGTATACCCTATCTGATCATGCTGGGCTGTATACTCCTGACACAAGGGGTAGAAACTATAAGGGGTGGGGCTTATGAGAAGTGGGAGGGGTCAAAAAGGAAGGGCGGGGTCTGATGCCCCCCATCATAAAATTTCACCAGCCGCCACTGGTGGTAGGAGTGTCATTGTCTGGGCTGCATGAGTTGCTGCTGGCACTCGGAAGATACAGTTCATTAAGGGAACCATGAGTGCCAACACTGTGACATACAGAAGCAGAGCATGATCCCCTCACTTCGGAGACTGGGCCGCAGGGCATATCCAACATGATAACGACCCAAAACACACCCCCAAGATGACCACTGGCTTGCTAAAGAAGCTGAGGGTAAAGGTGATGGACTGGTCAAGCATGTCTCCAGACCTAAATCCTATTGAGCATCTGTGGGGCATCAAGGTGGAGGAGCACAAGGTCTCTAACATCCACCAGCTCTGTGATATCATTATTGAGGAATGGAAGAGGACTCCAGTGGCAACCTGTGATGCTCTGGTGAACTCCATGCCCAAGAGGGTTAAGGCAGTGCTGTAAAATAATGGGTTACCACACAAAATAGACACTTTGGGCCCAATTTGGGTATTTTCACTTAGGCGTGTACTCACTTTTGTTGCCAGCGGTTTAGACATTAATGGCTGTGTGTTGAGTTATTTTGAGGGGACAGCAAATTTACACTGTTATACAAGCTGTACACTCACTACTTTACATTGTAGCAAAGTGTAATTTCTTCAGTGTTGTCACATGAAACGATAGATTAACATATCTACAAAAACGTGAGGGGTGTACTCACTTTTGTGAGATACTGTACATATATATATATATATAAATATATTGTAAGGGGGTTAGCTCGGCAACGGGTGTGTGCAACCCCCTGGGAGGGTTCACTACACAAAATAGGCACAGCGAAACAACAATTGTAGGTGAAACAGTGCGGTTTATTTACACTAAATACAATTGTAGAAAAACAGCGAAACAAAAACCAACATCAAAATAAATCCTTGCCAACTTGGCCACTGACTATACTGGTAGGTTTCCCTGTCTGCCCGCTATGTACAGCCTTCTGCTATACCTAGCACCTATCTCTCTGGCATTATAAGGAGCCACACAGGCTTGGCCTTACCACACAGGTTTTGGTGTCACGCTCCCCAGTCTATCGACACAGAAACTGGTTCCAGGGTGGAGCAACTCCCCTAGGCCTGCTGGGAGATTTTGTACAGGCCTTAATGAGCCAGCTCCACTCAGCTGGGCTCATACCTCTACCCCTGCAAAACTCCCAGAACTTCCCCCTAGTGGTAGAAATCTGTATATGTTTTAAACCTAGGACAGATGTACCTGCCATCTTGAACGCAACCAGACGTTTTTATCTGCCTGCTGTCACATACCCTTCCTCTTGTTTCAAGCTGGGGTTTGTAACACACGCAGTCAGGCACACAGGTACCCGAGACAAAGTATCCACATTCCCCATTTGAACACCAGGGCGATGCTTCACTGTAAAGTTGTATTCCTGCAGGGCCAGGAACCACGTATTCACCCTTTTATTGGTCTCTTTGTTTAAAGCCATCCATTTTAAGGGTGCATGATCCGTAACCAGGTCAAAGTGTCTACCCAGTAAATAATATCGAAGCGAATATAACCCCCACTTCACCACCAAAACACTTTCTCAATCGTGGCATAATTCTCTTCTTGGGGTTTCAGTTTCCTGCTGAGATAAATGACTGGGTGCTCTTCTCCCTTCCAAACCTGGGACAACACTGCTCCTAAGCCTATGTCTGATGCAACAGTCTGTACCACAAAGTCCTTAGAGAAGTCAGGGGAGTACAGCACTGGTTGGTTACATAAGGCTTTTTTTAAAGACTGGAAGGCTGCTTCAGCCTCCGGGGTCCATTTCATCATGGCAGACTCTTTCCCTTGTCAGGTTGGTTAGGGGCACAGCCTGCGAAGCAAAGTGAGGAATAGTATCCAGCAATTCCGAGGAATGCTCGAACCTGCTTCTTACTGTTGGGGCACGGCCAACTATCTATGGCTTCCACTTTGTTGACTTGGGGTTTTATTACTCCCCTCCCAATAGTTTACCCCAGATACTTGGCCTCTTCCTGTCTAATGGTACACTTTTTGGGATTGGACGTGAACCCAGCTTCCCGTATGGAGTCTAACATGGCTTGCACTTTTGACAGATGTGAGGCCCAATCCGTACTGTGCACAATTACATCGTCCAGGTAGGCTGCAGCATACTTCTCATGGGGCCTCAGAATCTTGTCCATTTTCCGCTGAAATGTTGCTGGTGCATTTTGTAACCCAAATGGCATTCTTCTATATTGGAATGCCTCCTCTGGTGTTACAAATGCAGTTTTCTCCTTGGCTGACTCAGCTAGGGGAATCTGCCAATACCCCATGATGAGATCAAGGGTCGTCATGTATCGGGCTGTTCCCAGCTGGTTGATTAGTTCATCTATGGGTGGCATAGGGTAGGTGTCAAATTTTGTAACTTTATTCAACTGCTGAAAATCGTTACAAAACCACCAGCTCCCTTCAGTATAAAGCCTACCAAATCCATTGCGATCCTCTCAAAGGGAACCTCAATGATGAGGAGAGGTACCAGTGGGTTTCGGAAATGCGACAAAGGTGCCGACTTCTGACACACGGGGCAGGAGGAACAATAATTTTCTATTTCCTTCATGACACCAGGCCAATAGAATCTCTGTAATACTCTCTCTCGGGGGTTTCTCCGCCCCCAAATGACTTTCCAGAATGTGCCCACGGGCTAATTCCAATACCAACTTCCGATAGGGTTTGGGTACCACAAGTTGCTGAATGGTTTCATTTGCCTTTTGAGCAAGACTGATCTGGGTTCACTAATTCACCATCTACCTTTACCACATTTCCCCATGCTTTTATCAGGGTGGGGTCTTTTACCTGTTCTGTGGTAAAATTTTCCCTGTGAACCTCTAAATCAGAAAATTCAACAGATGGCATATTTTCGTCTGAAGATGTTGGTTCCTCCCCAGTTTCCCGAGTCTCTCCTGCCAACACCGATAAGGGAAATTCTGGAGGGGTCTCACCATTCTCAGAGGATACCTGGGATTCACCTTCCTGGTCTCTAGGGGTCTCCGTGGGGGGTTCAGGACCATCTCAGTGTTCCCAGAATTTTGGGAAATACCTCCACACAATGGCATCATGTGGTAAGTGAGGCACCAACCCCAACTGATGAGTTAGGTTACCTTTGGGGGTACACAAATAACAGCCACCTTGTTATTCACAGAGACCTCTGTAGTAACTAATTCAACTTTGATCAATGTTACAAGACTACCTGAATCTAGCAACACAACAACATTTTTACCATTAATACACATTTGGCATAAATGTTTTTCAGTTCCCCGAGTGGCAGTGTATGCAACTGTCACCGTGACTGGTGTCTGTCTCTCAGATAGTCACATTCCATAAGTTCACCCGCAACTGGGCAATTGGCTGCAATATGTCCCTCTTGCCGGCAACGGTAACAAATAAACTTTTTCACTGCTTCCTGCGACCTTGATTGCGTTTGCCATACATTGTGCAAACTTTCTGCCCTCTCACTCTCTCCACCCTTACCCCTTGAAGTCATCTTACCCGCCGCTGGGGATGGTCTGGTCTTAGGGTGGAAAGTCCATGAGTCCCTGGGAGAGGCGGTTAGGTTCTTTGTAGCCAAGTACCTCTCTACCAAATCCACAAGCTTGTCAGCCGTTTCTGGGTTTCCATGGCTTATCCACTTTTGGACAGCAGTAGGTAGAGATCTCAGGAACCGATCCATTACCACACACTCCACAATCTTTGGTGCTCTCAGGGTCTCTGGTTGCAGCCATTTCCTGCTCAGGTGAATGAGATCATACATTTGCAACCTGGGGGGGGGGGTTTCAAATGGAAAGTCCAGTTATGCACACGCTGAGCCCGGACAGCCAGGGTGACACCCAGCCGTGCCAATATTTCTGTTTTTAGATAAAATCAAAAATTATATCGCGCTAAAATACCAAACTTTTGCCTGATGTGAAAAAAGCTGCAACTGTGTTCCCTGTGATAAAGTGAACCAAAATGTACTTCAAGATAAACATTCGCGCTAAACCAAGTATTAATTGAAAGGTGCTAATAACACAAATAATCCTGAAAGAGTCCTGAATCATAAACATCAGAATAAAATCCGGTTAGCATGTCCATATATCCAGTCCTCAGTGATAATCAAAACAAAGAAAAAAGTGCACCAAAGTGAAAAGTCCAAAATAAAGTGACATTCAGACATCCACTGTAATGAAAGTGAAGTTCTTCTTCTAGAGGGTATCAGACAACTCTGGTTCCTCCTACCGGGCCACAACCAAGGAGCATGCACACCGAGTGGGATAAAAGAATGGGTACTCTTACCAGAGCCCAGTGACTCACTATCGCTAGTGAGTCAGCAAGGCAGACAGCCGTGACCCGCTGTGAAGTATTGGGGAAGTCCTCGCTTTCTTTCCAGGTCTTATCTCATACCCAATAGTGAAGGGGCAATCTCATGCGTTCACCGCCTGCTTCAATCTCCAACAGATAAACTGTAGAATGTAAGCTTCCAATGAGCAAGTGAGGTCTTGTTCTTACAGCTTTTCTTTAAAGTCCAAATACCAAAATTGAGCTCACTCAGATTGTTCCTTCTGAGTCCCAGGCCAGAGCTCTCTTTCAGGATTATTTGTGTTATTAGCACCTTTCAATTTCTGTTTTTAGAACAACATAGTCTTTTGCTTGGTCCGGCTCTAAGTCATAATATGCTTTCTGCAATTCCCCAACTAATAGAGGAGCCACCAATCCAGCCCACTGTTCCTTAGGCCACTTTTTCTTCTCAGCAGTCCTTTCAAATGTGGTCAAAAACCATTCAGGATCATCCTACCCAGTCATTTTTGGCAATAATACAAAATGATGATGTATTAATCAAACCACTTGCCTCACTGGTCTGTGGACACTGTTGTGTTATGGCATCCATTTGCTGTTGGACTCTCTGCTCTTGCTTCTGCAACAGGTCAATTAAGCCTCTGATTGCTGCTGGGCTCATTGCTGTGCTTCCAGACTTTGCTGCTGAATTTCCAGACGTCGCTGGTGATTAGCATTTGCTTGTTGTAGACTAGCATTTGTTTGTTGTTGTTTAGCATTTGCTTGTTGTTGATTAGCATTTGCTACAGCAAGCTGTCTCAGTAAGGGCCGGTTCACACCTAGGCGATCCTAGGTGATTTGCGATCTGACTTGTGCCTCCCCAATTCGCCTCAAATCTCCTGACAGCAGAAATCCCATTGGAATGAATGGAGGCGTCTTAATATGCGCTACTCAAGTCGCTCCAACTCCAAGACGATTTCAAAAAAGGTTCCTGTACTATTTCAAAGCGACTTCTAGGCGATTTGAGCCCATAGAAGTCAATGGAAGTCGCTACCAAGTCGGATCACCGTCTATGAAGAAGCAACTTTACAGGAAAAAGAAAATCATTTTTTTAAGGCAACTCCCCCTCCCTCTCTTCTCTGATTGGCCACAGGCAAAGTTGCCGGGCATGGAGGTCGCTTCAGGTCACATTTTAATGCCCAAAGTAGCTCTGAAGTCTCTTTCAAATCGCTTTCGAATCGCTTTCACATCGCTTTCAAATCGCCTAGCAAAGTCGGATCGCCTAGGTGTGAACCGAGCCTAACTCTCCATGCTGGCCTTTCAAAAAAACTGCTCGCATCCTCTACCAACTGTAAGGGGGTTAGCTCAGCAGCGGGTGTGTGTGACCCCCTGGAAGGGTTCACTACACAAAATATCAGTGTGGTTTATTTACACTAAATACAATTGTATGAAAAACAGCAAAACAAAAACTAACATCAAAATAAATCCTTGCCAACTTGGCCACTGACTATACTGGTAGGTTTCCCTGTCTGCCAGCTAGGTACAGCCTTCTGCTATACCTAGCACCTATCTCTCTGGTATTATAAGGAGCCACGCAGGCTTGGCCTTACCGCACAGGTTTTGGTGTCACGCTCCCCAGTCTATTGACACAGAAACTGGTTTCATATAATATATAATATTTTATATATATATATATATATATATATATATATATATATATATATATATATATTATATGTAAGGTAAGTACATGTTAGTATAATTAATATTCCAATGGCCTGGGAGAGTGTCCACACTAACCACCAGGAGCAATAAAGTGTGTGTAAAGAAAGGTGGGAAGACCAATGCATAAAGCAGCTGAAGATAAAATGAAATGAGGTAAGGAGTACCAGGCGTGAAGGGGCTAAGAAAAGTATGAGTGTGTTAGTAGGGTCAAAGAGAAGCCCAACAAGCCAGTGACACCAAGTGCTCTGCGTGCAGAGAATTAGGATGCAAAGATGTGAAGAAAACTTGGTTGAGAGAACTTACCTAATTGTAGAGTGGGTGAACTGTGCAGGGCATGCTAGTCAGATGCAAAGGCATAAGGAGTGGTGTGCTGGCCGACCCTAGCTAAATATAACCTCTCAACTGGGTTTCCTTCACATCTTTGCATCCTATTTCTCTGCACGCAGAGCACTTGGTATCACTGGTTTGTTGGGCTTCTCTTTGACCCTACTAACACACTCATACACTTTTTCACTCTGGTACTGCACCTTTTCTTAGCCCATTCATGCCTGGTACTCCTTACCTCATTTCATTTTATCTTCAGCTGCTTTATGCATTAGTCTTCCCACCTTTATTTACACACACTTTATTGCTCCCGGGGGTTAGTTTGGACACTCTCCCAGGCCATTGGAATATTTATTATACTAACATGTACTTACCTTACATATATTATATATACTCTCCTTCGTTTTATATATTTTTCAGATTCTAAGGGGGTAGATGTGTCCTTTAGTTTTGCATCCCTCCTGGGCATTGATCAATCACCTATCATCAGACACTGTCTTGGCGACCCCCCCCCCTTCTCTGCAGGCTGGGCTATATATATATATATATACACATTTTTTGAGCTGACATGTAAGTATCAAACCTTTCTTGCATTTTCCTTGCAACTTATAAAGAGTTTGACCAACTTACCTTTCCTTCATTTTTTACAGCTGAAAACTCTGAGCATTGCACCCCTGACGAGTGGCTGTAACGCCACAAATCGCGTAGAGTTATACAATGCCTTGACAATCTGATTGTAACTATATACATGTCTACTTGCCCATATATGTCTTATCATGCGTGTGTATGAATTTTCATCTCAGCTATCATGTAATGTGTCAACTCTTCATGGCCCTTGCTGGCCTGATTACTGTATTTTATTGTTATATTTTTTACGGTATGTAATACATTTTTATTTTTGATACTCCCTGTATTTATTTTCTTCAATGGGACATACCTCATTTAACCACTTGACAACTGGGCACTTAAACCCCCTTCCTAACCAGACCAATTTTCAGCTTTCAGTACTCTCACATTTTGAATGACAATTACTCACTCATGCAACATTGTATGTACTATCGACTCTACTTTTAAGTATGTGTGCGTACTATTCTGTATATACCCGTTCATCTGTACATATATCAATGTTAGTCTAACAGTTCCGTAACATATTGAGATGCGCTAAACACCGCAATGTCGGTGAGCAGTCCCCACGTTACGAGTCTCAAAAGTCGACATTTTTTACTTCCTTTCCATTCAACCAGTTTGAGAAATATTCAACGTTCCTTTTACGTTCTTTCCAAACTATGAATGTACAGTCGAGTTTTTTACACATATATATATATATATATCGGGTCGGACGTCTCTTCCCCCCCCCCAGCGGTTCTGTCACAGACTACTATCCACTAACTAGTTACGGGTCCTCCCTACGTTTTGATTTCCTGTGTAGATGGGGGAATCTTAGA
>BLSH010462877.1:18103-28861 GCA_018402905.1 Glandirana rugosa | reverse complement strand
GTATAAGAGACAGGGTGAGCATGGACGCATGGGTGACGGATGCGTGAGCACGGATGCATGGGTGACGGATGAGTGAGCACGGATGCATGGGTGACGGATGGGTGAGCACGGATGCATGGGTGATGGATGGGTGAGCATGGATGCATGGGTGACAGATGGGTGAGCACGGACGCATGGGTGACCATGGATGGGTGACCACAGACGCATGGGTGACGGATGGGTGAGCACGGATGCATGGGTGACGGATGAGTGAGCACGGACGCATGGGTGACAGGTGGGTGGGCACGGATGCATGGGTGAGCACGGATGCATGGGTGACGGATGGGTGAGCACGGATGTATGGGTGACGGATGGGTGAGCATGGATGCATGGGTGACGGATGGGTCATGGGTGGGCACGGATGGGTGGGCATGGATTCATGGGTGATGGATAGATGAGCATGGGTCATGGGTGGGCATGGATTTGTGGGTGACTGATGGGTGAACACAAATGGGTGGGCATGGATGAGGGCGTGGGCATGGGTAAAGCTTTATGGGGGCCCCTGCCTGCACATAACGGTGCTGTGGGCACTTCAAATCCTGCCCACAGCGCCGCTGCATCTCCTCTCTCCTGTCACACTGCACCGATCGGTGCGGAGAGGGGGGAGACAAGCCGGAATTTCCGCCGGCTTGTTTACATGTGCTGCTCCGTCATTTGACGGAGCGATCACGTGGTAAACGGCCACTCCAAGCGGCCATTTACCGTGATTCGTGATGCGCCGGGTCTCATAGACCTCATCTCATAGGGTCCCCAGGGGGCACGGTCTACGTTACACGGTCGGCAAGTGGTTAAAGTCCCATGACCAATTTGCTCTGCTTTCTTGTTAATTAGGGGTGGAGGTATGTCGCTGTGGTAGTGACAGATCACACTTTCTTACATTTTGATATTTGAGAGTAACATGGGAGTAAAATTTAGAGCAGTTTCAGGTCTGAGCATGCTCAGTCGTGCTCAGCTGTGCTCTGCACCTAGGAGTAAAGAGACGGGGAATTTATCCCTTCTAAGACTTTTTAAGATATTTCAGTGTAGAAATCACTTTTTCACACAGTTTAAAAGCAGGTTATTTTTAAACAATATCTTGCATATTTTAGTACAATTTAGGTGATTATGTCATGCTCTAAACATTATTTCCATGTGCACTTTTCCAGGTCCTGACTGGAGTAAGGTTTGGGCGCTATTTGGAGCCTGGGCGCTATAGTGAATTCCATGTTGGCAGCAGTTCTGCTTCAGCACTATTGTGCTGGGGCGTTGCTAGGTTGGAAAAAGACCAGGGGCTGTAGCCTGAAGAAAGCGCAGTGGAAAAATGGGTGTGGCCTAAACGAATAGTGGGCGTGTCTTCAAGGGGCATGGCTTTAGGGGCGTAGCTCGCATCTGAGATGAACGAGGGATGGAGGAAGAAAGAAAGAAAGAGATAGGGAGGGAAGGAAAGAGAAGAGAAGGAAAGAAAGAACTTGGGATGGAGGGACAGCAGGCCCAGATCCTACACCACAGTAGTAACATGTGTGTTCCAGAAAGTTTAACAATCAGCAGATAAAGATACTCCAAACACCTGGTGTTGGCGCTTCAATCATCCCGGCACCATGGTTGGTATGGTGTCAGGATGATTGAAGCGCATTATTTATATTATTACACTGTAATATAAAATTACATTTTTCAACTCACCATAATGCAGAATCAGTGGAAGCCCCGAGCGTGTCACTTGTCAGTCGCCGGGCGGGCTACTTGACAGAGTCGCTGACCCACAATTAGGGACACCCGGGGCTTTGGGCATGACATTTGGGACTGCAGCCCTGATAGCCACTCCCTGGCAATGCCCCTAATATTGTGAATACCGTTTAGTGCCATTTACCACGATTTGTGGCATTTTAGTGATATTTAGCCGCTATTTTGCGGCCGGCGCTGTAGTAAATTAGCTGCTATATATTTTTCTAAATAAATGACATAAATAGCATTTACTATCCCGATTCTTTTCCCTCCACACCTCGTCCTATTCAGAAATAAAATTAGCAAATCGTGTAGGGCAAGAGGTTAATCCAGTGTCTCTGTTATTAGAGGACAATTTATCTAGCATGAGGTCTATGTAATTATTATAGTTGCCCAATGCCAGTAGTGGAATGTCAAGGTAGAGGGCCATAAATTGAGCTAGTCATGTAAGAACCTCTGTACAGAAGGGTGGAGGGACATACACCGCTGCCACAATACAAGTAAAACCATCAAGCTTGCATAACAGAAATCATATCTGCCCCCCTCGTCAATCTGTTCCTGTAAACAGGTAAATTGTACTGTGTGAACGAACGATTAGAATGCTCCGATGCAAATACTCACCTGGTAATCTTCTACACATCTGGTGGGAGTGCAAAAATATAAGCCTATTTTGGAAGAAAGTCCTGGCGCAAATCAATAATATCACCTCACAACAACTAGACTTAAACCTGAATTCATGCTCCTTCATCCTTCACTTACAATCACAACACTCCCAATGATACCACAAATCTTTAACCATGCTTATGCTAAATGCAGCCAAGATGTGCATTCCTAGATTCTGGGATACCCCTAGAATTTACCTCTAGTTTTGAATGGTTCAAACAAATCAATAAGACCAAAGAAATGGAGGAACTCATCGCAATAGCTCACGATTCCCCTGCTAACCATGCAAAAATTTAGGCAAACTGGATCCGTTTCAAATCTTTAGACACATACCATAGAATTATGGAACACTCCTAATTAACAAAAACGTATTAAACCACACACATACACTTTTCTTTGACATTGATAAAATACTCAAATTAATAGACTGCCATACCTCATCCAAAACTAAACCGCACCCTGTACCTTCACCCCCCCCCCCTTTTTTTGTGTGTGTGCTGGTCACACACAGGCGACAAATGAAAAGAGAATACTTACCTTCCTCTAATGCATATACAAATCTTCAGGATCAACTTATACATGAATAGGAATATAGATCTAACTAGTTCATTCACAACAAGAAGAGAGATGAAAAATCTCCTCGCTATATCCTTCACTAAGACATCGTCTATTACTGCTATGTTCTTGCTATTTTGTTCTGAATATCTTATATTCATATGTCTTATGCATTACTTACTTTGTAAATGTACAACGATATACCATGACATTACTTTTCTTTTTGTCTTTATGATGTATGCAATCTAATTGCTACATTCCTCATTGTCAATGTTGTCAACCTGAAATTGCTTCAATAAAAGCAGTTGGGAAAGAAAAAGAAAAAAAGAATGCTCACTCCTCTAGAAAACAACGAATAAGTGGAATGGAATTGGGTAGGGTCAGAGCCCTACAACCCCTGTAGTTATGCCCTTGGGTATGGTATAATCAGCAGTGAAGCAAATTTAAGGACTTGGGTGTTATATATGTTTTCTGTAAACAAACCAGAGATAGTGCCAACCTTGTACGTGGTTCTGAAAATGGGAACTCTTTTGATCTTATCTCTCAACCCCCTAACATTTCAGGAGAACATGAGTAGACATTTACACACTGCAGTAGGTAAAACCATCATAGAACATTGGATACATCTTTTCAGGATAATGCATACTTGGTATACAAATACTGCCAAATGCACCCAGCATACAAGATTACTAGCTAGTGAGTTAGTCCCATAGTCCTTAGAAAGAACAGATCAGTTGCGGTGTGAAAGATTAAGCCAATAACAGGCTGCCTGGTACCCATGTCTTTGAAGATGTCCTGCATGAGAACTAAATGCAGTAGCATAGCAAGTTACAGTTTATTATACTCATCCCCCAGGATGAAACCAAGAGGTCAGTCCATGCAGGACCATTGTCATGAGGGTAACACGTTGCCCTTCAGGCTGGTAGAGCTCAGAACAGTGAAGCGTTAAGTGGCAAAAAAGACAAAAAAATGCCAATGGTGTTCTGAGCTCCACTGAAAGCATACTGCCTTGTAGTTGAATTATTTCATAGGCACCGTATTCCACATGAAATACAAGGATTATGCAGTGGAAGGTTCTGGAAGGTCACGTTCCATGCAAACTAACCAGTGCATAGCCATGGAGGAATTATCGAAGAAATGTGTTTCACCATTGGCTAATACTCTAAGTTTAGCCGAGTAATGCATGGCGTATTGAATGCCAATGTTCCGGAAGCCATTTTTGATATTGGAGAATTTCGTCCTCTGGCGTTGAACCTCCACCGAAAAATCTGGGAAGATTTTGATGTTATCAACAGACATATCAATGATGCTTCTAGCTTTTACCGATATACATTCCTATGGCTGTGGTTAAGGAGCTGGAATAAGAAAGGTCTCAGAGTGAACCAGACAGAGGTCTCACCAGCACACGGTGGGCACGCTCAACTACAAACATTGGTTGAAAAGGCTTCCCTGCCAAAGGTATCTATTCGCCAGGATTCAATAAAGGAAACTGGATTCTTTCCCTCCACCCTCTCAGGAATTCCAACTGCCCTTACATTATTTCTGTGCAGCTGGTTTTCCATGTCCTCCAGTCTAGCCACATGGTTGGAGAACATGCTGCACATCTTACTACAATAGCTTCCATTCATCCTGTAAGGTAACGAGAGCTATATTTTCATACCTTTCCCCTCACCAGCAAGGTCAGCAGTGGAGGAGTTACAGGTGGTAACCGCTGTTAGAATCAAATGGAGATCAGTGTTTAGGATCAGTGTCTTTAGGCTCGGTGTCCTGTGCCATTACAGAAGTAATGGTAGTGGTACTCATGGACATGCTGGTGCTGGCACTGCAGGGGGGTGGTAAAGACACAGGAGGGCCTGGGCAGCAGGGGGAATCTGTGCCACAAGGAATGATTATGGTGTGTCCAGGCATATCTGGCACACCCTGTGTGCTCACCTATGGATCCAGCACACACGATTCTGCTCACTGGCTTCCTCTGGAACTGGCTTATTAGCTGTTTCCTTAGCCAGCATTTGGGCTGCCTCCCTATGAAGCTCCTTAGCTGGATGAGGCATGAGTCTGCCATCTTGGCCAGATGGCTCCATCACAGGATGGGTGTCTTTTCCCTGCTTGGACATGGAAGATTGCAGGCAGAAGAGGGTCAGAAGTGAGCTAGCAAGAAGCTGTGTCTCCCCTGGTGTCAGTGTGACAGTTATGCTGCAGATAATCGTTGTTGACAGGATAAATCACAGGAGCTCCAGCGGAGAGAGCAGAACACACGTCAGACTACGTGCCACGCAGTAAAGACAACTAAATTGATTATATGTAATACTCACCAGCTCAAGTTATCCTAACAAACACTGGTCTCTCCTACAGGGTGTACCAAAAGTGAGGAAATTCATTCAAGATTCTCCAGAAATAGTCTTGAGCAGACAATAGGTGTTATCTACTGTGTATACTTTTGTGCAAATATGGTTCCTTTTGTTTAAGAAAGGCCAAACGTGAATTCCATGTAGAATCTATGACCATGTATATGCAATAAACAATGGGGACTTATATTCCCTGATAGGGAGACATGTAGGAATGTACCATAATTATGATCCCTCCTGTATTCATTTTTTTGCTCTTGGCAGAGTACACTCAAACCCTTGTGGGGAGAATTGAGATCAGCAAGTATTACAGCAAGAAAGTGGGATTTGAGCTAGAAGGATGGATTTTAGGAGAAGAAGATTTGGCGGCGGCGGGGGGGGGGGGGGGGCATAAGTGGATTTGTGCTAGAAGGAAGTATTGGGGAGGATATATAGGGAGGATTTTTGCTTGGAGGGTAGAATGGGGGCGTGGAAGTGGATTTCTGCTAGAAGGGTGGGTTAGGAGGGAGGAGGATTTGTGCTGGGGGGATTTAGAGGGTGAGAGGATATGCACCATAAGAGGGATTTGGAGGAGGGTGCTGAGAGGGGGGGAGAATTTATGCAGGAAGGGGAGATTGGGAGATTCTGTGTTTAGAGGGGAAGTTGGGGGTGAAGATTTGTACCAGGAAGGGGGATTTGGGGGTGGAAAAGGATTTGATTTGGGAAGGAGGATTGAAGATGGGGCATTTGTGCTGAAAGGGTGGACTGGGGGGGTTATTTAGAGGAAAATAGGCTTTGTAATAGGATTGATATTTTTAAGGGGGGGATTTATGCTGGGAGGGTAAGATGATTTATGCTAGGATTAGGATGAAGTCTATTTGTGCTAGAAAGGGGGGCGGGGTATTTGAGGGGGATTGGGGAAAGAGGATTTGTGCTGGGGCAGATTTGGGTGGTAAACAAGGATTTGTGCTGGGAAGGGGGAGGGGTTAAATTGGGAGATTTTTGCTGGGAGTGGTGAGCATGCAGATTAGTGCTGGATTACTTTTTTTGGAGGGGGGGGGGGGGTTTGCTGAAAGGGCAAAGTGGAGGAGAATAATGCTTGCAGGGGTGGGGTGGAATTTTGCACTTTCCTGACCCTACACTGTGCATTACATACCCTTGGCTCCTGCATTCCAGTTCTTGATGGTGTCATATTTGATGTGACACATTGGTCGGACATCATGATGTCACCACGCACATGTTTTACTGATCAGATTCTGGGATATGTAATGTTTTTGGCGCTGTTGTTTTACCATTTCTTTTAATTCTTTATAATAAATTTTACCATTGGATTTCACACTATTTGGAGCAGGGGCCCTGCTTTGTGTAATATATATACAGTATCTCACAAAAGTGAGTACAGCCCTCACATTTTTGTAAATATTTAATTCTATCTTTTCATGTGACAACACTGAAGAAATTACACTTTGCTACAATGTAAAGTAGTGAGTGTACAGCTTGTATAACAGTGTAAATTTGCTGTACCCTCAAAATAACTCAACACACAGCCATTAATGTCTAAACCACTGGCAAAAAAGTGAGTACACCCCTAAGTGAAAATGGCCAAATTGGCCCCAATTAGCCATTTTCCCTCCCAGTGTCATGTAACTCATTAGTGTTACAAGGTCTCAGGTGTGAATGGGGAGTAGGTGTGTTAAATTTGGTGTTATCGCTCTCACTCTCTCATACTGGTCACTGGAAATTCAACATGGCACCTCATGGCAAGGAACTCTCTGAGGATCTGAAAAAAAGAATTGTTGCTCTACGTAAAGATGGCCTAGGCTATAAGAAGATTGCCAATACCCCGAAACTGAGCTGCAGCACAGGGGGGGGGGGGGCAAGACCATACAGAGGTTTAACAGGACAGGTTCCATTCAGAACAGGCCTCGACATGGTCGACCAAAGAAGTTGAGTGCATCTGCTCCACATCATATCCAGAGGTTGTCTTTGGGAAATAGACGTATGAGTGCTGCCAGCATTGCTGCTGAGGGTGAAGGGGTGGGTGGTCAGCCTGTCAGTGCTCAGACCATACGCTGCACACTGCATCAAATTGGTCTGCATGGCTGTTGTCCTAAAAGGAAGCCTCTTCTAAAGATGATGCACAAGAAAGCCTGCAAACAGTTTGCTGAAGACAAGCAGACTAAGGACATGGATTACTGGAACCATGTCCTGTGGTCTGATGAGACCAAGATAAACATATTTGGTTCAGTTGGTGTCAAGCGTGTGTGGCAGCAACTGGGTGAGGAGTACAAAGACAAGTGTGTCTTGCCTACAGTCAAGCATGGTGGTGGAGGTGTCATGGTCTGGGGCTGCATGAGTGCTGCCAGCACTGGGGAGCTACAGTTCATTGAGGGAACCATGAATGCCAACATATACTTTGACATACTGAAGCAGAGCATGAACCCCTCCCTTTAGAGACTGGGCCACAGGGCAGTATTCCAACATGATAATGACCCCAAGCACACCTCCAAGATGACCACTGCCTTGCTAAAGAAGCTGAGGGTAAAGGTGATGGTAAAGGCCAAGAATGTCTCCAGACCTAAGCCCTATTGAGCATCTGTGTGGCATCCTCAAACGGAAGGTGGAAGAGCACAAGCTCTTTAACATCCAGCAGCTTCATGATGTCGTCATAGAGGAGTAGAATTGGACTCCAGTGGCAACCTGTGAAGCTCTGGTGAACTCCTTGCCCAAGAGGGTTAAGGCGATGCTGGAAAATAATGGTGGCCACACAAAATATTGACACTTTGGGCTCAATTTGGACATTTTCACTTAGGGGTGTACTCACTTTTGTTGCCAGCGGTTTAGACAATAATGGCTGTGTGTTGAGTTATTTTGAGGAGACATCAAATTTACACTGTTATACAAGCTGTACACTCACTACATTACATTGTAGCAAAGTGTAACTTCTTCAGTGTTGTCACATGAAAAGATATAATGAAATATTTACAAGAATGTGAGGGGTGTACTCACTTTTGTGAGATACTATATATATATATATATATATATATACATATATATACATATATACTATCTCACAAAAGTGAGTACACCCCTCACATTTTTGTAAATATTTTATTATATCTTTTCAGGTGACAACACTGAAGAAATTACACTTTGCTACAATGTATGTAGTAAGTGTACAGCTTGTATAACAGTGTAAATTTGCTGTCCCCTCAAAATAACTCAACACAAGCCATTACTGTCTAAACCGCTGGCAATAAAAGTGAGTACACCCCTAAGTGAAAATGTCCAAATTGGGCCCAATTAGCCATTTCCCTCCTCGGTGTCATGTGATTCGTTAGCGTTACAAGGTCTCAGGTGTGAATGGGGAGCAGGTGTGTTAAATTTGGTGTTATCGCTCTCAATCTCTCATACTGGTCACTGGAAGTTCAACATGGCACCTCATGGCAAAGAACTCTCTGAGGATCTGAAAAAAAGAATTGTTGCTCACATAAACATGACCTAGGCTATAAGAAGATTGCCAAGACCCTGAATCTAAGCTGCAGCATGGTGACCAAGATCAAACAGCAGTTTAACAGAACAGGTTCCACTCAGAACAGGCCTCGCCATGATCGACCAAAGAAGTTGAGTGCATGTGCTCAGCATCATATCCAGAGGTTGTCTTTGGGAAATAGACATATGAGAGCTGCCAGCATTGTTGCAAAGGTTGAAGAAGTGGGGGGTCAGCCCATACACCGCACACTGCATTAAATTGGTCTGCATGGCTGTCGTCCCAGAAGGAAGTCTCTTCTAAAGATGATGCACAAGAAAGCCTGCAGTTTTCTGAAGACAAGCAGACTAAGGACATGGACTACTGGAACTATGTCCTCTGGTCTGATGAGACCAAGATAAACTTATTTGGTTCAGATGGAGTCAAGCGTGTGTGGCGGCAACCAAGTGAGGAGTACGAAGACAAGTGTGTCTTGCCTACAGTCAAGCATGGTGGTAGGAGTGTCATAGTCTTGGGCTACATGAGTGCTGCCGACACTGGGGAGCTACAGTTCATTGAGGGAACCATGAATGGCAACATGTACTATGACATACTGAAGCAGAGCATGATCCCCTCCCTTTGGAAACTCGGCTGCAGGGCAGTATTGCAACATGATAATGACCCCAAACACACCTTCAGAACGACCATTGCCTTGCTAAAGAAGCTGAGGGTAAAGGTGATGGTCAAGCATGTCTCTAGACCTAAACCCTATTTAGCATCTGTGGGGCAAGGAAGATGGAGGAGCGCAAGGTCTCTAAAACCCACCAGCTCCGTGATGTCATCATGGAGGAGTGGAAAAGGACTCCAGTGGCAACCTGTGAAGCTCTGGTGAACTCCATGCTCAAGAAGGTTAAGGCAGTGCTAGAAAATAATGGTGGCCACACAAAAAGATTGACACTTTGGGCCCAATGTGGACATTTTCACTTAGGCGCCTTTTACACTTGTGCGTCCTGAAAGTCGCACAATTTTACAGTGATTTTTTATGTGATTTTGATGTGACTTTAAACAATGCCTATGTGATCTTGAGGTCATGGTGTATGGACCTTAAATCGCATCAAAGTCAGACCAAAGTACTGCAGGGACTACTTTGAATTTGCTGCAACTTGAAGTCACACAGATATGAATGATACTCATTGGAAATCGTGGGATATGACTTTGCAATCCCAAGTTGCATGACAAGTCACACAAATGTGAAAGGGGCCTAAGGGGTGTACTCACTTTTGTTGCCAGCGGTTTAGACATTAATGGCTGTGTGTTGAGTTATTTTGAGGGGACAGCAAATTTACAGTGTTATACAAGCTGTACACTCACCACTTTACATTGTTGCAAAGTGTAATTTCTTCACTGTTGACACATGAAAAGATATAATAAAATATTTACAAATATGTGAGGGATGTGCTCACTTTTGTGAGATACTGTATATATATATGGATGCTGGAGGGGATTAATGAAGAGAGTTGGTGGAATCCTATATGTATACTGGCTGTATCATTACCACTTTATTTGGTACAGTGAGACTTCTTATATATTAAGGGCAGGGCCGTCTTTAACCACTTGAATACAGGAGGTTTATACCCCCTTCCTGCCCAGACCAATTTTCAGCTTTCAGCGCTCTCACACTTTGAATGACAATTACTCTCTCATGCTACACTGCACCCAAGCAAAATTTGTGTCATTTTTTTCACACAAATAGAGCTTTCTTTTGGTGGTATTTAAGAAGCTCTGGGTTTTTTATTTTTTTCACCATTACTATGTCGGTCATATGTATATCCTAAGGTGGTTGAGAGAAGTAATTAGGGGAGGTCGTAGGTATATATATATGTCATAGAGTGTTTTCACTCGTGTAGGGAGTGTATAAACATTTATAAAATAATATAGAAAAGTACACAGTTGTCACTTCTTTAATGTGAAACGTTGTTACATTTCACCACTCACATGTCGAACATA
>BLSH010462877.1:0-15026 GCA_018402905.1 Glandirana rugosa | reverse complement strand
GTAGGTAGACTTAAAGGGGGGAGGGATTTGAGTGGAGAGGATGGGGGAGGTTTGGGGTGCAGAGGTTAGCAGGGGTTTTAGGAGGCAAAATTGTACTGACAGGGTGGATAAAGATGTAGGTTGCGTGTAGGGCAGCCCATTCATTTAATGAGCTGCTCTATGCACTAGAAATGCAGAAGAAAGTCCCTAACCATTTCTCAAAATCACACGGTGCCACAGCACATGTCAGCAGATGCGTGAGGGTGTCAGTAACAATTGATGGCACAGCTGTGTATCTGCTAAAGGGAAGCATGTTTCTGTGGTGTCAGGAAAGCGACTTTGCGTTCCCCAGTACATGGTTTGCAGGCAGTGAGGAGATGATGTGCTGTAACCTCTAGCGACCAATCAGTGAGCAGTAATGATGTGCAGTAACCTCTAGCAACCAATCAGTGAGCGGTATTGATGTACAGTAATATCTAGCAACCAATCAACAAGCAGAAATCATGTGCTGTAACCTCTAGCAATTAATCAGTGAGCTGCAATGTGTGCTGTAACCACTAGCAACCAGTCAGTAAGCGGTAATGATATGCTGTAACCTCTGGCAACCAATTGCAATTGATGCCTGATCTGATTCAGTAAAATGATTTTGAGTCTAGCTGCTATTTATTGTATGTCTCAGAGCAGATGGAGAGCGAAATTGCATTGGGGGGGCCCAAGAAAATGTTTGCCCAGGGTCCAATCCTTACTAAAGACGGCCCTGATTAAGGGTTATGTCCTTCTGCAATGATGTGCAATTCCTATCGCCAGACACATGGGACATGCAATTAAGGGCACAGGGCAGGTGTTTTTTTAACATTGGCGGTTTAATTACTAAAGGCAAATCCACTGTGCACTACAAGTGCTCTGCAATTGCACTTGGAAGTGCACTACAAGTGCACTTGGAAGTGCAGTCGCTGTAGACCTGAGGGGGACATGCAAGAAAAATAAAAAAACAGCCTTTTTGATTGCACATGATTGGATGATAGAAATCAGCACAGCTTCCCCTCATTTCACATCTTCCCCTCAGATCTACATGACTGCACTTCCAAGTGCACTTGGAGTGCACTTCCAAGTGCACTTGCAGTGCATTTGTAGTAGTGCACAGTGGATTTGCCTTTAGTAAATCAACCCCTTAGTCCTGCTATGGACAAACTGCAGGGTTTACTTTATTTTGGCCCTTAACGGAACAGACACTGGAGCGGCATGCTGGCTACTCTTGGGAGACTTTTATGGGGAAAGGGATGGGCCTCTAGTGGTAGCAAACCGATGACTAGCCAAAGGAGGGGGCGTGGTGTGTGCACAGGGTGTGCTGGTAGGTGGCATGCGTAGGGGCAGGTGTGTGGATCTCGTGAGATGTAGGAGAGCTGGTGGTGGTGCTGGTGCTGCTGTTGGAGCGGTTGGAGGACGGTGAGGACTGTAAGGACTGAGTGGAGACACCAGGGATCCCTGGAGGAGCTGAGAGTTGAAGGGTGCTCTGTGTACCGGGATATTTTATTATTATCATTTAATATCTTGTCTTTATGATAGGACACTGACTGAGCTGAGTACTGACCTCTGCTGTGATAGTAGGGGTATGACAGTACACAGAGCTGAGTGTGTGTGCTGTATAATAATACTACATAGGACTGACACTGCACTCACTGCTGGGTACATCGGGATCACTGTCACTATAATATTAGTATTGTCATTATATGACAGAACATCACTCTGGGCCTTTTGTATGAAAAGTGTGCTACAGTAGCTGTGTACTGACTATAAATAATATTATTAATAATAATAATAATAATGATGTTGTTATTGTCATCATGGGACAGCCCTGTGTGTATACATTGTACCAATACACTACACAGACCCTGTTCTCTGTATACACTGAAAGTCAGGGCCAGCTCTACCACTAGGCAAAGTAGGCCGCCGCCTAGGGCGCCCTACCACCTAGGGCGCAGTCACGGCCTTTGTCCCAGTGGAGCTCTAGGCATGCATGAGCTCGGCTCTCCTCTCCTGACCGCTCGCCCCCCTTCAGTGGCAGGTGGCTGGCCCAGGAACACATCCAGTGCGTGCCGCCAATCCCCTGATATGTCCCGCTGAGAAATCCGCTGTTACAGCTCCTCACACAGGAATATCTCACAGTGCCGCTCCTGGGACTCCTTTGCGCAAGCCTGTCTCTCTGGTGCGGCCTGTGTGTCTGTGTGAGTCCAGCTGAGGGGGCGGGGCTCGGTGTGGAGATGGGAGCATGGGGAGAAGTGCAGTGTCTGTTAGCTGACCTCCCAGCCGGCGGGGAACAACACGGAGCGGCTAGATGGCGGCGCTGGTGGGGACTTCTCCGCTGCTGAGGAGAGCCCTGATGTGATGGTCGATGAAGAGGTAGACAGGAAAATGGATCTTCTGATCTACATAGATCTGTGTGTGGGGGGGGGGGGGGGGTGGGAGGGGATAGGGGGGCGGTGGAGTGTGATTAGTGCAGGAATTAGGTGTCAGGTAGGTCAGTGCAATGGTCAGGTAGGTCAGTGTAATGGTCAGGTAGGTTAGTGCAATGGTCAGCTAGGTCAGTGTAATGGTCAGGTAGATCACATGTGTTACATGGGCAGGGTAAAGGGGGTGTAGTGAGGGGCGGAGCCAAGGGGTTGCCAAAATGAAGTTTTGCCTAGGGTGTCAGAAATCCTTGCAGCAGCCCTGCTGAAAGTGGACTAAGCTTTGTTATTTTATGCCTTCAATATATAATATGTGTAACACCCTAATGTTACCATATTGTCTGAGACAGAGCTGTCTGTGTATTGTGTATATACCATATAATAGTACAGAGCTGTGTCTATATACCATATAACAGTACAGGGGGTCCTAAAAATGTTTTTGAAAAATAATAAAATATTTAAGTGTAAAGAGAAAAAAAAATAAAATGGTAAAAATAAAAAATAAAAAACTACTGACACCAGTGGCGGAACTACCCAAGACGACAAGGAGGGGACCCACTGAGGGACCATAATAAAGGGTCCCACAACAGGAGTAAATGGCCCCAGGATCAGTGGGAAGGGCCTGAGAAGGAACATTTTTAGAACAATAATGCAAAAAAGTATTCAAGTTATCGCAAACACAAAAATAAGTTTCTTTCTAAAGGTCGGCAAGTATAAAACATTCTGACATCAAATAGAGAGATCCCAACTGAAATAAAAATGGAATGGTTATGGGTTCCCCAAATTTATTATATATATATTAATTGTCTATTCCTATAATACGTCAACCTACTAAAACGCTGATAACAATAACGATGATAATGCGATAATAAGGTTAGCTTATACAAATAAATAATCGCTCTGCTTTAATGAAGCAAGGGTTCCATTTATTATACACAAAGTAGAGATGCTAACATAAAACGCTAAGAGAAAATATAGAGTACACAACAAACAAATGATACGTTACATGACACTGTCCTCAAGATGCTATTTTGGCTGGGCTCGAATGGGCAAGAGACCAGCAGGAAGTGGTTTCAGACCTTTTAAACTGTGCTCAGGAACCCACCCACACACACCCACATGCCAGCCTATATAGGATTATAACCAATGGTGGCAGGTTTCTTTTCTTCAATCCATCCCCTAGGACGCATGCTGTGTTGCATGCGGTAGCAACCACTAGAGGCAGTATATGTCCATGTATAACTGATATTTGACCCGTTCATTCTCCAGTGCCAGGTGGCCTTTTGAAGATCTGTAATTCAGGCAATCAATCACCTTAGCAGTTGACTATTGACCTCTTTATGTACAGTCAATCAGGTCTCAATCTTTATTACACCATGTGGCTTACATTCCAGCTGTTACTCCCCTGCCCGGGGACATGACTCCCAGATGAAAGTTGATATACACTGGTCAGCTCCATAAAACTTGTTGAATGGCATTCCAGGTTACTTCCAGCAGTGTGAAGGCTAGATATGATTAGCTTTCATAGCTCTTGCATTATGGAAAAACCATGTTGCCCTCCAACATATGCCGCTTTGTGCCTGAAGGGCACACACCTCCCTTCCTCCGCAATAGCTCCTATGGCACAGTCCATAAATGTCTTAACATGTGCTTCCCAACAAGTGCCGCTGTGCCTCTGGGTGATATACCTACCACCATTCTTCAGCAACAGCATCCATGGCACCATTCCGTGTCTTCTCCTTTCTGACCTTTTTCTGATAGGGTGCAATATAAACAAGGGGTGTCCATTCACTCACCATTTACCAACACACACTCAGAGCACTGTTTCAACCAGCTTCCAGATACAGAACCTCGAGGAGGGCCTTATTCACGCATATTACTAACCTAATACATGTATATCAAATTATACTATCACACAAATCAACCTATTACCATAATATATACATGTACATTCGACCCACTACATTAAGCATCCCACCCCCAACCTCCTATAACCCTTCATTGTATACCCAGGTTGGGATTAGGCAGGCTTGCGCAATATGGCCTTTCCTACCGCAATTATGGCATATACGCGGTGCTCTGTGACTCTGAATTGGCAGTAAAGCCTCCACCCTATATGCAGAGACCTTACCGTCAATTCATCTCTCAACTTGCATAGATAAATGCAAAACTTTTATATAAATGTCGGATCACACATGTTTAAACTTGAAACAATGACCAAAACCACAAAATTCCATCACTGTGTCTGGATTTCAGAGACAATGATAATTGTATACAATGCAGCTTAACTATGGTTAGGTTCAAGGAACACCCTAGTTCCATGACTAACATTACATTGGTAATCATTAGTACAAAGAAACAACCTTGTCTATGTTCCAAATAATACCCAGGTGCTTCCTTCCCAGCAATGATCTCTCCATCCAGAACACAGTGTGAAACATCTCCCCAACATTCCTAATAGTGTACTGATCTGGCATACACAGGACATCATGGTCATGCCTCAGACAGAGAGAAATATCAACCTATCTCCAACTTCCCTCCACTCTGACCACAGGTGGGTAACTTAGCCTCGGACGCAAGAAGGTAGAATCCCCAGTCAGTAAGCCCATTGATACCACAGACTGAGTCTGCACTTCTGTATATGGGTTCAACGAGGAATCTGAACACCTTTCATAATCCAAACTAGTGCAGCCCATCCAGGCATTAGACCACCACTTTGGATTATTGTAAACAATGTGTTTTGGCAACAATCTTACTGAGCTGGGAAGCTAATTCATAAGGCCACTGTCCCTCATATAGAGACTGCACAATCAGCTTGATGTTGGTTGATAATTCCGCCTGCCCCTACGTGCACCCCAAAGCCCATTATACATTCTTGCCTTGTATCCCCACACTCTCTACCAACCTCTCCAAATGGTAGACAAAATCTTGAGCCACTTTACCCTGGGCATTCATTGAATGTTATTAAGGATGTCCATAATCTTTCTCTGAGCAACAAAGCCCCGCTTATTGCCTGCAGCTATGGCTGAGAGTTTGTTCCTCAGGATACTGACATTCACTTCATTAACAACACCCATCCCTGCTCCTATTCCCCCCAATATAGTGCTGAATACATCCCTCCTCTTTCGGTTGCTCCTCAGAAATAAGCGGCCTGAATGAACATCATTCTGTGTCCACACACCTCTGGGAGCAAGCCACTGGTACAATGGCCGCACTTGATTCGGTGTATATTCAGCACATATAGGGTAATAGATTTTATCAACCACTGTGATATTGAAGTGCCATGTGGTGAAGGCATACTGCAAACTGGTAGCCAGCATATGGGAAGAGCTCAGAACCATTTGTAGCGGTTCCCCTCTTTCCAACGGAGTATGTTTTTGTGAGTAAATATGGGCATCATCTGTGCAGGGTTCCAACTGCTCAGGTGAGACATCAACCAGTTGTATCTCCACTATGTGCAGCTTTGGTGTCCCACATGTCCTGTAACCGATATTTTCTCTATAGGACTGCTGAAATTGAGACACCACCCCTACAAGGAAATTCTCACCCTGTTGATGTGTCATCTGGAGTTCTCCAGTCTGGCCAACAGACACCTAAGTGTCAGCCTCCTGGGTACCGGCATCATGTTAATTCAGTTATGCCAATACACGTCACACATTAAAAACATATTTCCTTCTTTCAATTCCTCCCCAAAAAACAAACAAACATGAAAAATGCATGTTTCTGTAACTTAATACCTACACACTAACTCCCCTTTCAGATGGACAAAACCTAAACCTTTTGGAATCTGTTTACACCTGAATGAAAATAAAAACAAAAAAACTTTAACATAAAAAACTCCCGAGGCTACTGTGACTTTCTGCCAACTCCTGTCTTAAATAAACTTTATTCAGTTGCTAATGTAGGGCCTATTCAATGACCCCCCTCCCTTTCAGGTGGACTAAACCTAACAATTTGGAATTTTTCCACCTGAGTAAAACAAAAAAAATTAAAATTAAAATCCAAAATAAATGAATAAAAAACTAAAAGAAAACTAAAAAGAAATCAATAATAAAGAGACGAAAATAATAATAATAAAAAAAAAAATAGTAAGAGGAAAAAAAAACAAATATGAAGAAAAAAAATACTAATATATTTAAAAATAATAAAAATGCAGAGGCTTGCCCTTGAAAATACTAAAAAATAAATCAATGCCCTCCATAATATCCCAAAAATTAGCCAAAAGCCAAAACAAAAGACTTGCACGTATACCTTATTCATTGCCAAGAAACGTTAACCTGAAAATTCTTACCATCAATGAAATTCACTAAGGGCTGCTAACAAAGGATTTGTTTCCCCCAGTGCTATACCTGTGTGAACATGCGGCTGCTTCCATTTTGAATTTATTCAGCTGCTCCAAATACAAATGTCTTTCCTGTCTTAACTGACTATTTTCAGTTTGTAGTCTCAGCATCTGTGTTTTAAAGGGGACACGGGTTTGATAATTATGGCCTCTATGCCTTGGATTGCTACCCCATCTGGCAGGATAAACTTCAAAACGCCTCGTTGTAGTTTTAGAGTACTGAGATTTTCTCTGTATATTATTGTTATTAGACATCAAACAATATCTTGCAATGTGACCCCACTTTTTACAGGCGAAGCACTTGAGAGCTGGTCTCCCTGCATAGGCCCATCTATAAGTACATGGCGATGGAGACCCACGTTGCTGCATATTAATGTTATGTTTGGAATCAATCGACTTCACACTGTCACTGTCTGAGGAGTAATCACTAACCATGGACTCATCCGAAGTCTCCATTGTTGCATTGCTACTGTCCTCGCAAAGATCAGGCACGTTTTCCATTTGAACGCCTGAATCAATTTCAAGAGCAGTTATAGCACTTTTGTCTAAATACTCCTCCACATTACCAAAATTGATTCCAATCAAAGCAATATCATTTGCATCAACACGAGCATCCGGTTTCCCTAATTGTTGTTCTTTCTGTGTTAAACATTGAGACTGCTCAGCGTTTGCATACCTGTATTTGTAAGATAGCTCCTTTACGGCTGTCTGAGCTTCTTGGAGCTCCATTCTAAGCATTGTTATAATACGCTCATTCTCTGCCTCTCTTTGGTTCAAATAGGCAATACCACTTTCCTGGAGCTCATCATGTCAGCCTACGTATGGGTCAGGTCCTCCCCTCTGACCCCCATAGGACAACCCACTAAATGAATAAAAGGAGGGCCTCCCTATACCCCTACGTTCCTTTTTTGTCCTCGCTCCAGAGACAACACCACTATGATCCTACTATGAAATGATAAGTATTGAAGATAACTACCTCTCCCGCCTGGTTTAGCTTCACCGGGTGGAGGACTCTTGGACAGAGGTAAACCCTCTCCTGTGGGAGCATCCTGGTGCCCGGGCAAGTCCATGCAACCTGAATGGTGTGTTAGATTTGTTCTTAGCAGGGGGCATGGCTTGGTTCTGCTCTCTCTGTAAAGGCTAATTTTACCTTTTTTTGTCTGTAATGCATCTTCCTTTGTGCAGTGATGTTTCTCTAGATTGTACAGATCCCAATATGGCAGCTGGGATGTCTGAGTTCCACAGCAGCTTGTGGTGGAATGTGGGCACCTGGCTGGCTGCATGTTGGCTATTGGGGTGGGGACTGGCCTTGCACTGTGCAGTTCTTGTTCGGCTTTCCTTTAGGTTACCAAAACCATGCAGCGTGAGATCAAACATAACCCATATAATTTGTGTGCTATCAGGCACACCCTTGCACTGCATGGTGGAAAGTGGATCGGGGAGAGGTTGGAGAGTTGTGTAGTGTATGGCCAGCCTCACTCTACTTTTGGGGAAAAAAAAAATCTGTTCTAGCTATAGGTAAGCTATGAACTTTGCTGAATATTATTGTGATCCAGCTTTTTTCTGTCTTGAACAAGCTTTATTAAACTAGTCCTGCTTCTGGCATAGTTGAGTTTGTTTCAATAAACACCTGGTACTATTGTCAGGTCTGAGATTCTACTGTGTTGGCCACCCTTTAGCTGTGGTTAACCCCTTAGAGGGTTATTGCCAAACAAGCTAATTCCTATTGCATTAAACCTCCCTTTAGCAGTGGTTAACCCCTTAGAGGATTACTGCCAAACAAGCTAATTCCAATTGCATAACATTTGTTTTGAACTGCTTTATTAAGTGGCAGGGCTATCATTTGAAGTAGATGAGTAACTTTTGACATATTAAATTTCCAAATGACTCTTGCTTAGTATCCTGTTTATCAGCTATACAGTCAGGTCCATATTTCCAATTCTAATCTTTTTGGCTCTATACACTACCACAATGGATTTGAAATGTAACAAAAAAGATATGCTTTAACTGCAGACTTTCAGCTTTAATTTGAGGTTATTTACATCCAAATCAGGTGTAGGAATTACAACAGTTTGTATATGTGCCTCCCACTTTTTAAGGGACCAAAAGTAATGGGACAGATTAACAATCATAAATCAAACTTTCACTTTTTAATACTTGGTTGCAAATCCTTTGCAGTCAATTACAGCCTGAAGTCTGGAATGCATAGACATCACCAGATGCTGGGTTTCATCCCTGGTGATGCTCTGCCAGGCCTCTACTGCAATTGTCTTTAGTTCCTGCTTGTTCTTGGGGCATTTTCCCTTCAGTTTTGTCTTCAGCAAGTGAAATGCATGCTCAATCGGATTCAGGTCAGGTGATTGACTGGGCCATTGCATAACATTCCACTTCTTTCCCTTAAAAAACTCTTTGGTTGCTTTCGCAGTATGCTTCGGGTCATTGTCCATCTGCACTGTGAAGAATGAGTTCAACGAGTTCTGAAGCATTTGGCTGAATATGAGCAGATAATATTGCCCGAAACACTTCAGAATTCATCCTTCTGCTTTTGTCAGTAGCCACATCATCAATAAATACAAGAGAACCAGTTTCATTGGCAGCCATACATGCGCACGCCATGACACTACCACCACCATGCTTCACTGATGAGGTGGTATGCTTTGGATCATGAGCAGCTCCTTTCCTTCTTCATACTCTTCTCTTTCCATCACTCTGGTACAAGTCAATCTTGGTCTCATCTGTCCATAGGAAGTTGTTCCAGAACTGTGAAGGCTTTTTTAGATGTTTGGCAAACTCTAATCTGGCCTTACTGTTTTTGAGGCTCACCAATGGTTTACATCTTGTGGTGAACCCTCTGTATTCACTCTGGTAAAGTCTTCTCTTGATGACTTTGACACACATACACCTACCTCTTGGAGAGTGTTCTTGATCTGGCCAACTGTTGTGAAAGGTGTTTTCTTCACCAGGGAAAGAATTCTTCGGTCATCCACCACAGTTGTTTTCCATGGTCTTCCGGGTCTTTTGGTGTTGCTGAGCTCGGTGCGTTCTTTCTTTTTAAGGATGTTCCAAACAGTTGATTTGGCCACACCTAATGTTTTTGCTATCTCTCTGATGGGTTTGTTTTGTTTTTTCAGCCTAATGATGGCTTGCTTCACTGATATTGACAGCTCTTTGGATCTCATATTGAGAGTTGACAGCAACAGATTCCAAATGCAAATAGCACACTTGAAATGAACTCTGGACCTTTTATCTGCTCCTTGTAAGTGGGATAATGAGGGAATAACACACACCTGGCCATGGAACAGCAGAGTAGCCAATTGTCCCATTACTTATGGTCCCTTAAAAAGTGGGAGGCACATATACAAACTGTTGTAATTCATACACCGTTCACCTGATTTGGATGTAAATACCTTCAAATTAAAGCTGAAAGTCTGCAGTTAAAGCTTATCTTGTTTGTTTCATTTCAAATCCATTGTGGTGGTGTATAGAGCCAAAAAGATTAGAACTGTGCCAATGTCCCAATATTTATGGATCTGACTGTAAGTGAGGTCAAGAAGTCCTTGTGCAGAAAGACTATGTATGGTTAACTTGTCTTTATGCCAGCTTGTTGCAAAGCCATTTGCTTATATTGCTAAACCATGAGCATCAACTCTTCCTGGTAGCCAGTCTTTGCTAAGGAGGTAAGAGGCACCGTTCAAGTAAGTTTTCTTTCAGGTATATGAGAAATGAACTATGGGCTTTTTACCATTTAGTCCCTCCAGTTGGCAGGAATCAAGCACGGCCTTAAGCTGGTCCTGTGCCACTCATGCCTTGGCAGGCAAAGCACTATATGTTTCTTGACGACACCTATATATCTTGGGTTACGTTTCCACTAGTGTGATTCCAAAGTCGCATCAAAGTGGTGCAGGCACCTTTTCAAAGTCGCAGATTTTCAAAGTCGCATAGATGGGAATGGGTGCCATTGAGATCAATGGATTGTGACTTGTCATGCAACTTTGTGTCGCATGACAAGTCGCACTAGTGGAAACGGAGCCTTAAGGGGTTGTTTTCACTCACACTGTTGGAAAATCAATTTCTCCAGACTCTTCCAAGAGAGGATACACATGAATGTGATGTATGAAGCCTGTTGGTTCAAGCAGACAAGAATAAGGATGGCAACACTTAACCACTTCAATACAGGACGTTTATACCCCCTTTCTGCCCAGACCAATTTTCAGCTTTCAGCGCTCTCACAATTTGAATGACAATTACTCTCTCATGCTACACTGTACCAAAACAAAATTTTTATCATTTTTTTCACACAAATAGAGCTTTCTTTTGGCGGTATTTAAGAACCTCTGGGTTTTTTATTTTTTGCGACATAAGTGAAAAACGTGCGAAAATTTTGAAAAAAAACACTTTTCTTTAGTTTCTGTGATAAAATTTTGCAAATAAGTAATATTTGTTCATAAATTTGGGCCAAAACCTATACTGCTACCTATCTTTGGTGCCAATTATTGAAAATTGATCACACCTGATGCACTGATGGCCTATCTCATTTCTTAAGGCCCTGAAATGTCAGAAATGTACAAATACCCCCCAAATTACCCCATTTTGAAAAGTAGACATTCCAAGGTATTTAGTAAGAGGCATGTCAAGTTTTTTGAAGTTGTACTTTTTTTCCCACACTTCTTGGGAAAATTAAGAAATTATTATTTTTTGTGCACAAAATTGTCATAACAACAAGTTATTTCTCACACACAGTATATGCATACTTCCAATTACACCCCAAAATACATTCTGCTACTCGCCCCGAGTATGGCAATACCACATGTGTGAGACTTTTACACAGGCTGGCCACATAGAGAGGTCCAACATGCAGGGAGCACCGTCAGGCATTCTAGGAGCAGAAATTTCACATCTAATTTCCTAATCATCTATTACACTTTTGAAGGCCCTGGAGCACCAGGACAATGGAATTACCCACAAAATTACCCAATTTTGGAAAGCAAACACCCCAACGTATAATCTATGAGGCATTGTGAGTCTTTTGAATGGTTCATTTTTTTCCACAAGTCTTCGAAAAACGTGGAAAGAAAATGAAAATGCTTTTATTTTTACACAAAGTGGTCAATTTATAAGATATTTCTAACACATAGCATGTACATTGCAAAGATTAACCCACAAAATATATTCTGCTACTTGTCCCCGGTATGGCGATACCACATGTGTGAGACTTTTTCACACCCTGGCCACATACAGAGGCCGAACATGCAGGGAGCACCGTCAGTCATTCTAGAAGCATTGATTACACATAAAATTTCATTCATACCTATCACACTTTTGAAGGCCCTGGAGCACCAAGACAATAGAATTACCCACAAAATGACCCCATTTTGGAAAGCAAACACCCAAGGTATATTCTATGAGGCATGGGCTGCAGATAGGTACTCGGGTACTCTGATGGGCTGCAGATAGGTACTCAGTTATTCTGATGGGCTGCAGATAGGTACTTGGGTACTTTGATGGGCTGGAGACAGGTACTCCGGTAATCTGATGGACTGGTAAAAGGTACTTGGGTACTCTGATGGGCTGCAGATAGGTACTTGGTTACTCAGATGGGTTGGTGACAGGTACTCGGGTAATCTGAAGGGCAGGTGACAGGTACTCAGGTACTCTGATGGGCTGGAGACAGGTACTCAGGTGGGCAGGTGACAGGTACTCGGGTACGCTGATGGGCTGGTGACAGGTACTTGGGTACTCAGATGGTCTGGTGACAGGTACTCGGGTACGCTGATGATCTGGTAACAGGTACTCGGGTACTCTAATGGGCAGGTGACAGGTTCTCAGGTACTCTGATGGGTTGGTGACAAATACTTGGGTACTCAGATGGGTTGGTGACAGGTACTCAGGTACTCTGATGGGATGGTGACAGGTACTGGGGTACTCACATGGGATGGTGACAGGTACTCGGGTACTCAGATGGGCAGGTGACAGGTACTCGGATACTCAGATGGGCAGGTGACAGGTACTCAGGTACTTTGATTGGCTGGTGACAGGTACTTGGTTATTCAGATGGGCTGGTGACAGGTACTCGGGTACTTTGATGGGCTGGTGACAGGTACTCAGGTACTCTGATGGTCTGGTGACAGGTACTCGGGTACTTTGATGGGTTGGTGACAGGTACTCGGGTACTCTGATGGGTTAGTGACAAGTACTTGGGTACTCAGATGGGTTGGTGACAGGTATTCAGGTACTCTGATGTGTAGGTGGGCACACATGAGCGGCGTGCATGAGCGGCGTGCACGTGGAGGTCGGTAGTGACCGGCTGTGATTGGACACAGCAGGTCACGTGGTAAAGAGCATATTTTATTGGCTCTTTACCCCGATCGGGGGGGAAACGACCCCCCCGGCACACGATCGATCCGCAATCGCCGCTCTGCGGGCCCCCAGGGGATCGACGAGCGGTTCCTGCTGACGTCATTATAATATGACTCAGTAGGTTACTGGTTAACAGGCTGTCTCATTTGTTTAGCACATGGTCTATACACTCTAGAGGCGTGTTTTCAATTGCTCTGTGAAGGGGTTACCTGTTCCGACATTGAACAGTCGCCAAGCCTTTTTTCCAGGCAAACCAATCCTATTCAGGTGCTTACTAATAGCGATTAAGATGAACATGACTGCAAGAATACTGCTTTGTTCAAGCAACCAAGGATAAAGACGATGGCAGCTAACAGGTTGTGACTTTCATTAAGCCTATGGTCAATACACTCTAAGGAATGTGTCCACTGGCCTAATGAGGGGTTGCCTATTCTGGCAATATGCAGTCTCGGGGGCTTCCCAGGCAAATGATCAGCTTCAATCTCATCAAAGAGAAGATACGAATGAACGTGACTATGAATCCTGCTGCTTCAAGCAGTCAAGGACAAAGATATCAACAGCGAATAGGTTGTCACATGCATTAAACATGTGAGCAATACACTCTAAAGAAGAGGTTTCCACTCACACTGGGCAAATCAACTCTTTCTAGACTCTTCCAAGAGAAGATGCAGATGGAATAGAACTGTGTGAATCCTGTTGGTTGAAGCAAGCAAAGACAAGATGATGATGCCTAACAGGTTGTCACATTCAGTAAACATGTAAATACACTCTAAAGGAGTTGTTTCCACTCACCCAGGAAGGGACCTGGTCCAGGAAATTGGCACATGTCTCCTACCTAGCCTGAATAAACTTTGGGCTGTCCATCCTGTTCCACTTGGATGTGGTCCCTGTGCTCACATGCTAAATACATCATCTATCAGGGAGTCCCTCTGCTGGTCTTTTGGGCAGCATATGAGTGTAAATCACTCTCAATGTAGAAGCAGTGCAATATCATGGCTGGAGTGGACATTTTCCTCCTTACTGGTTTACTGAGCTTCTGTATGGAGGAAGCACTGCACTGCTGCTTAATAGTCATTGAACAAGCTCAATGTTTTTGCTTGCCTTCTTTTTCTGCAGGAAAGCAAATGCCAACCCCGAATAAAGACCAGCGCTACTAAATAAGGTAGGGGACCATACCCATCTGCTTCCCAGGAAAGTCAGCCCTCTTCAGGCTCTTCCAAGATATGCATGAACATGATTTTATGAATCCTGCTTTGCTCAGACAGTTGGGGATTAAGATGATGATAGACACAATTGTCACAATTGATTAAGCATGAGATCAAGACACTCTAAAAGAGCTGTTTGGACTCGCCTTGTGCAACGGTCATCTATTCTGGCAAGGTCCAGTTTTCCTTCCAAAGCCAGTAACTAGACCCAATAGCTTTCTCAGGTCGACCAACCTTCAGACTCTTCCAAAGAAGAATATATGTAGGAGGATGACCTATGTCTGCTTTTTAATTTCTCCTTTCTAAGGCTGATGAGATGCATTTTAGATGGAAAGCAGTGGAAATAAGTTAGGGGGCTTCTGAATCATTAGATGAGGGCCCTGGAGATGCTATAAAGCTTTGGATGGTTGCTCATCTTCAGCAAGAGACAGCTAGTTCCCTCAGAGGTTGTTTCTGGATGTCTCAAATGACAGTGGGGAAAGCAATCCTTCAACAGAAGAAGATGCTCCTCTTGATCTTGATGGTCCGCGCTCTGAAGACAAGTCATTTGATATCAGCAAGGCATTGTATGAGGGTATTGATTAATGTTGAGCGAACCCGGACTGTAACGTTCGGGTCCGTACCGAACTTTTGGGTGTCCGGGGCACGGACCCGGACATTTCAAAAATCATTCGGGTTCGGTCCGGGGTTCTGCTA
>BLSH010462859.1:11115-24411 GCA_018402905.1 Glandirana rugosa | reverse complement strand
GTTGTCCGTGCGATCGTTCGGGTTCCATCCGGACCCGGACCCGGACTTTGTCCCGAAGTTCGGACGGACCAGCAGAACCCGAACTTCCAGAGGTTCGCTCAACTCTACAAACCAATCCTAATGTAGCAGCATTTATTACGCAAGTGACCAAAGAGATAGAGCAGATACAAACTCATAGATATCAGGAGGGCAACTTATCAGGACATCAAAAGGAAGCTTTACATCAATTAAGCACCAACGACAATATTATTATAAAGCCCTCCGATAAGGGGGGCAACGTAGTGCTAATGGACGTACATCAATATAGAGAAATGTGTTTAAAAATTCTACACAATAAAGAGTGGTACAAAATAATCTCACAAGAGGTTGTGAAAAGATTCCAGGATGAATTCCTACAACTTAATAGTCAGGCCTATTTTCAGGGAACCATTGATAAAGACACTTACGAATCTATCCTTGTGAAGAGTCCACGGATACCAACCGTCTATGCGCTTCCCAAAACACATAAAAACCTGACCACACCTCCCGGCAGACCCATTTTGTCGGGTATTGGATCTGACACCGAATTGGCCAGTCGACTTATTGACATCTACTTACGCCCACATGTCACCTCTTTGCCCTCCTTTGTACAAGAAACCCCTGATCTCCTGAGGAGATTAGAGGGCATCATAGTACCTCCTGATACAAAACTTGTTGCTATTGACATTGAGGCTTTATACAGTAGCATCCCGCACCATAAAGGTATAGCAGTGGTTCGTGAGTTCTTAAGTCAAAAACACCAGGATTTCCACAACTATAATAAGTTCATGCTGGCAGCCCTTGAGCACATCCTTACCAGAAATGTATTTGTGTTCGATGGCTCCCACTACCTCCAGGTGCAGGGGGTTGCGATGGGGACATGTTGTCCCCCATCGTATGCCAACCTGTACCTGGGGGGGTGGGAGTGTACTCTATCCTCGGATGAGAGATGTGGTGCATTCTGGCCTCATGTCCTCCTTTGGCTCCGTTACATAGATGCTGTGGTCGGGGCCAGAGGGGAGGCTTCTAGAATTTTTTACTCAACTCTACGTGAATGACTTTAATCTTACATTCACTATACAATCTAGCCCTACATCCATCTCCTTTTTGGATATCCAAATCCTGATAGAAGAGGGAGGAAGGGTCGCTACTACGTTATATCGTAAACCTACAGCTGGAAACACTGTGCTTTATGCGCTTTCCACCCAAAGCCCCTTGTACAATGCATACCGTACTCTCAATATTTACATTTTAGACGCATTTGCTGTAATGATGAACTTTTTAAACGAGAGGCTAATGCCCTTCGGGAAAGATAACTCTCTATGGGATACTCTCATACCTTATTGCACAAGGCCTTTAATAAAGCCTATGGATGCTCCAGAGGATACCATGTTCTGTATTAATAGACCCACACAAATGGAGAGAATCCACCTTATCACCCCATATACCAAACATGCTAAGATAAGAGAAATTCCCCAAAAACACTGGTACCTTTTAACTAATGACAATATCCTAAAAAAGTATGTGAGGGACAACCCAGAAATAACATATAAAAGGGCACAATCCGTAAGGGACAGGATAACTAGGAGCCACTTTCAGAAGACACAGATACAAACCGATCTCAAGGGCACATGGACATGCGGGTCTTGCAATTTCTGCCAATTCATTTTTGAAAATCAAACTTTCTACTTGCCCAACGGCAGACTACACACTATCAGACACCACGTGGACTGCCAAACTCTTGTCATAGTCTACATGATGTTCTGTATGTGTGGCGCATTTTACATGGGTAAAACGAAGCGCCAATTTTGGCGCAGAATTAAAGACCGTGTTTATTATGGCAACAAAAATATATTGTCCACACCAATAGGTAGACACCTCAGTATATACCACCAAAATAATCCGGAAGTTGTCAGTTTCGCTGCCCTGGAAAGAATTGTGCCCAACCCTAGAGGGGGGGGATTTGACAAAATCATACTCCAACGCGAGACACACTGAATCTATACTTTAAAAGCTACAGAAGCACCAGGCCTCAATGAGGCACTCAGCTTCAAACCGTATCTATGATATAGTATCTCGTGACTGAGGTTCCTACTTGTTCCTTGCACCTTGTGTTCCGCGATCATTTTGATTGGAATCTGATTGTGATTGATTGATTTTCCCTATTTGACACCTCGAGTGATAGCGTACACTCTAATCTGGTACTATGTCCCTATTGGGACATCCCTATCTCCCTCCACTGATAGATTTAAAAATCTAAAATACAAAAATCCCCCCCATGATATTCCCCTTTGTTTTTTTGAGGGTCTCTGACACTTGAACTAAACGTCCTGTGTTGATCTCCGTCCCTCTGTTTTTCTCGGCCACGACACATAGGAAATCTCCATGTCCTCTTTTTGGACAACCCTTTGGTGTTTCTCCATGGTCCCTGTTTGGTCTGTGGTACCATGTATTCATGTTTTAGACTCCTTAATATTGGTCCCAGCTCTTGGTTTGTTTCTGGCCTAACGAATGCTCTTGGGGCAGGCATATGCGTTCCACGTTTCCTATTGGAAGCGTTAGGGTTACATGCGCGTTCTGGGCGTTGTATGGAGGTAATGGTTTCCCTCCTTTGACGCCCTCCTTTGATTGCGCGCGCCTCCCTTTACATACGGCGTGCCCACTCTCCTGGGCTTGCGCCATGGTGTTGGAACGCACGCCACGCGGCCACATCAAGGCCCAAGACGCGATATGTGCGCCCGCCCATCACGTGACGGCACCTGCGCCTGACATGGTGGGGGTATATATAAGACGGACACCATTTCTTTAGCGTCCCACATGGCAGCGGACATACACAAGGATTGTGCAGCGCATAGGTATGGGGAACAGATCTCCGTTCTTTCATTTTTTTTGCTGGGGGTATTTTATTCTATTATTGATGTAGCTAACTTTTATCCTCTTTCCAGCTCGGACTGTTTAGCTTGAGCCTTTTCCTACTATATGACCCTAGACTGTGGCGCCTACTATATATCTGACTATTTAATAGGTACTAGCGAACATTCCTACTATGATCACACCCGTCTTTAAAAGTATAGATATACTATATTTTTACACACAGTGCTTTCTCTCTCTTTTCTTAGATCCAATATCTTGTCACCATTGTGTATTATCATTTGGCCTGTGGGAGATTGCTGAACCACAGGTATCTCTATGCTACACCCTTGATAGTTTCTAGTACCCTGGTCTATAGATATATATGTTTGGGGATATTACACACCCATGGAACATATATATTATACATTCTTTACCCATAGATCCATAATTGCCCGTCTAGGTGCTGCATTACACCCTTTTGGGAAACCTTCTGTTTCTGCTTCCCGCCATTGAGCGGCATGACATTTAAGCAGAGGGTAAGCCATTTTTTGTTATAGCTACTTTATTGGTAGTATACACTTTTTCTAAATATGTCATATAAACAAAGACATACTCTTTTTCCTTCTGAGTATTTTCCTACGGCCGCAAACAGCCAATTGTAAGCATCTTGTTGATATGTATATGGCATTAAAAAACTGATATTACATTACTGTATTTACGCATTATCAGTAGGATTATGATGTAATATTTATATATATGTTTTCTTTTTCATTAAGTAATCTCAAATCCAAATCCATGTTGTGAGGGGTCCTGAGGAAGCTTATAGAAAGCGAAATGTGTCAACCAGCTCTGCAGTATACATAATGGTTTTTTGGTACTTTGTATCGTTCATCATATACAACAATGTGATTTAGAGATTTTGTACAGGCTGTGTTTTGGACAGCGTTCTGTCCATTATTGTCAAGCTTCGGATTTTTTAATGTATTTCTTCAATAAATATGCATGATTGTATTAACATTTTTGTGTTGTTATCTCGTAGTGTGCCCTTAAGATCCGTTTTTGTGGGGATTGCCCCCATATCTGTTTTCCTATAATACATAGGACAGTGGCACGCTCAGGAAAGCTTTCTTTTTTGAGCTGTCCAAGGATGTCAGGGACAAGATTGTAGACCTACACAAGGCTGGAATGGGCTACAACACCATTGCCCAGCAGCTTGGTGAGAGGGTGACAACAGTTGGTGCAATTATTTGCAAATGGAAGAAACACAAAATAACTGTCAATCTCCTCCGGTCTGCAGGATCTCACCTCATGGAGTTTCAATGATCATGAGAACGGTGGGGAATCAGTCCAGAACTACACGGGAGAATCTTGCCAATGATCTCAAGGCAGGTGGGACCATAGCCATCAATAAAACAATTGGTAACCCACTATGCCGTGAAGGACTGAAATCCTGCAGCGCCTGCAAGATCCCCCTGCTCAAGAAAGCACATGTACAGGCCCACCTGAAGTTTGCTAATGAACATCTGAATGAGTCAGAGGAGAACTGGATGAAAGTGTTGTGATCTGATGAGACTCAACTTGCCGTGTTTAGCCACTTGCCGACCGCCAACCACAAGTTGACGGCGACAAAGTGGTTCAATATCGCAAACCGCCGTCATACGAAGGCGGCTGCGAGATCGCGCCCTGTGAGTGCGCGCATGCCGCCGGAGGCACGCTCGCACGCTCACTGTGTCCGGGGGGGCCAGGGAGCGGGTGCCGTAGACTTGATCTCCGCCGGCTACCCCACCCGGGAGTGAATGAACGGAGCTCCGTGTAAGTAAACACAGATCTCCGTTCTGTGAGGGGGGAAGGGCTGTGATCACAGCCTTCTTCTACATGGAAGCTGTGATCACTCCCCTTCCCCAGTCAGGGCAGCCCACACACAGTTAGAACACGCCCAGGGAACACAGTTAACCCTTAGAGTGCCCCCCCAGGTTAACCCTTCACTGCCAATGGCATTTACACAGTAATCAGTGCATTTTTATAGCACTGATCACTGTATAAGTGCCAATGGTCCCAAAAAAGTGTCAAAATGGTCCGACATGTCCGCCCTAATATCGCAGTACCGCAAAAAATCGCAGATCGCCGCCATTACTAGTAAAAAAATAAAATAATAAAAACCCCAAAAATGAATTCTCATCATCCGTAAACGTGGAAAATTTTGCGCAAACCAATCAATAAACGCAGATTGCTATTTTTTTTTTATCACAAATATTAGGAAGAATATAAAATCGGCCAAAACCGTTGAAAAAAATGTTTTTTTATATTTTTTTTTGGATTTGTATTTTAGCAAAAAGTAAGAAATCTGGGTTTTTTTGCAAAATTGTCGCTCTTCTTTTGTTTATAGCGGCGATCAGAAATGACGCAGCGGTGATCAAATACCACCAAAAGAAAGCTCTATTTGTGGGAAAAAAAGGACAAAAATTTAATTTGGGTACAATGTCACACGACCGCGCAATTGTCAGTTAAAGTGACTCAGCGCCGAATCGCAAAAAGTGCTCTGGTCCTAAAGTGTGAAATCCTTCCCGGGCTGAAGTGGTTAGAGGAGGAGGAATGCTGCCTATGACTAGAGTTGAGCGAACCCAAACTGTAAAGTTCGGGTCCGTACCAGACTTTAGGGTGTCCGTGTCCCAAACATTTGAGAAAAAGTCCGGGTTCGGGTATTTTTTCGCGCCTGTTGAATAGCTGCAGGGCAACCAATCAACAAGGGTTTCACTTGTTTGCCCTTAGAAGCCATCACAGCCATGCCTACTAATGGCATGGCTGTGATTGGCCAGTGCATCATGTGACCCAGCCTCTATATAAGCTGGAGTCACGTAGTGCTGCATGTCACATCATCTCATACTAGTGTAGGGAGCGGATGCTGCTGTGAGGGACAGATTAGCTTTAGAAAATCTGTTAAGAACAGCGATTTATTGGTGGGTGGGTGCTAGAGGAGATTTTTGTTTGCTAGAGTACATGTTTGCTAAGCAAAGTGCCCCATATACAACTTAAGCAATTTTTCTGTCTGTTAGGTGGGCATCTGCAGCCATTTTTGCAAGTGCACTTGCAACTGCTTGTGAGTCAGGGACACTACTTTAATTGTGTTCTGTTAGTTCAGTTGGCAACATTTTGGCATATTTATATACTGATTTTACATTGCAGTTAGACAAAAAAAAAATGTTTTTTTTTTTTGTGCAAAATATTACATTTGCGGCCAGCAGTGCATTTCTTGCACAAAAATAAAAAGTGCGTCTACATTGCTGGTTTTAAAAAAAAAAAAATATTCTAAATACTACATTTGCGGCCAGCGGTGCATTTCTTGCACAAAAATAAAAAGTGTGTCTACATTGCTGGTTTTAAAAAAAAGAATGATAGTGCTACATAGTACATTTGCAGGCAATAGTGGAGTTTCAGCTGCAGCACGCACGGGCCAGTCACTCTGTGGAACAGCACCACTTCACCACCAGTGGGTGGGCCTCCATGCGAGACCTGTGTACCATATTGCAGTGTTTCGAGTACTCCACCAACATGGCCAGTGCCGATGACACTGTTCTCAGCGTTACTATCCCACTTCTATGTCTCCTTGAAAAAACACTTCGGGCGATGATGGAAGAGTATGTGGCGGAGGAGAAAGAGGGGTCATTTCCACAGTTATCAGGCCAGTCATTCACAAGTGCCTCGGAGGGTGGGTTCCTGCACCAGCATAGGCCAGGTAAAAAAATTTCAAGCCAGGGCACAGTTCTGGAGGATGAGGAGGACGAGGATGATGAGGAACCGTGTTCACAGCAGGGTGGCACCCAACGCAGCTTGTGGACATCCCTGGAGCGTGGCTGGGGGGATACTGGGGACACAGATGATACACCTCCCACAGAGGACAGCTTGTCTTTGCCTCTGGGCAGCCTGGCACACATGAGCTACTACATGCTACAGTGCCTGCGCAACGACAGCCGAGTTGCCCACATTGTATCTTGTGCTGATTACTGGGTGGCCACCCTGCTGGATCCCGGTTACAAGGACAACGTGCCATCCTTAATTCCCTCACTGGAGCGTGATTGGAAGATACGCGACTACCAGCGCATGCTGGTAGACGCGCTGCTGAGGGCATTCCCAAATGACACCAGGGGCTCAGTGGAAGCACAAGGTGAAGGCAGAGGAGGAGTAAGAGGTCGCCAATGCAGCTGTGGCACTGCCAGCACCTCAGAAGGCAGGGTTAGCATGGCCGAAATGTGTAAAAGCTTTGTCAGCAGCACGCCACAACAAACAGAACCACCAGCTGATAGGCAACGTCTTAGCAGGAGGCAGCATTTCAGCAACATGGTGGAACAGTATGTGTGCACAAGCTTACACATACTGACTGATGGGTCTGCCCCATTCAACTTCTAGGTCTCCAAATTGAGCACATGGCCTGATCTTGCCCTTTATGCCTTGGAGGTGCTGGCCTGCACTGCAGCCAGTGTATTGTCTGAACGTGTGTTTAGCATGGCAGGGGGCGTTATCACAGACAAGCGCAGCCGCCTGTCCACAGCCAATGTGGACAAGCTAACGTCTATTAAAATGAACCAGGCATGGATCCCACAAGACTTGTCTGTACCTTGTGCAGAATAGCCATTTAGACCGGCCTCACACAGCCATTGGTATACTTAAGTGAACTTATTCTTTTTTTTTTTTTATAGAACAGAAGTCTTTATTGGAATGTGTAACAGGAGAAACATGAAAAAAAGGGATTTTATTATAACTTACCGTAAAATCATTTTCTCCGAGTTCACTGACAGACGCAGCTTCTTCATTGACTTGTGGGGTTTATGCTCGTCCCATTAGGAGTTAACTAGGCAGGAAAAGAAACAGTTGGCCCCTTCCATGGGGGCCGTCCTCTCTTTCTACATTAAACCCCCTCATAGCATAGCTCTTCAGTTCGTACACAAGCCGTATCAAACAGAGCCCAGAGGGGTGGGTGCTGCGTATGTCAGTGAACTCGGAGAAAAGGATTTTACGGTAAGTTATAATATAATCCCTTTTTCTCCTATGTTCACTGACAGACGCAGCTTCTTCATTGACTTGTGGGGACGTCCCCAAGCTGTGTCAAAAAGAGGGGTGGGTAGACGCTAACAACAGTACCCAACTGAACCTCTAAGGAGGCGCCAAACGCGCCTACACTGCCGCCTGCAAAACTTTGCGGCCAAAAGCAGCATCCGAAGATGCAAACACATCAACCTTATAAAACTTAGTGAAAGTGTGAACCGAGGCCCAAGTGGCCTCCTTGCACACCTGTGACACCGAGGTCTGGTTTCTGAAAGCCCAGGAAGTGCTAACCGCCCGGGTAGAATGAGCCGTGACGGGCAAGGGGAGAAAACTTGCCCCGAACAGAATACGCATGGGTCACGGTTTTCCTAATCCAATGAGAAATCGTAGCCGAAGAGGCCGCCATCCTTTGTGCGGGCCCTCTGGCAGTACAAACACGGCATCAGCTTTTTGAAAAGAAGCTGTAGCAGCCAAGTACACTCTTAAGGCCCTCACTACGCCCAAAGCATGCAACTCAAATTCTTGTGGGTGCGATGTGCGAGGGCACAATGAAGGCAAACAATATCTTCATTAATGTGAAATGAAGAAAACACCTTCGGAAGGAAGGAGAGGTTAGTAAAAAAGCGCCTTATCCTTGTGCATGACTAAGTAGGGAGACTTGCATGAAAGTGCTGCTAATTCCGACACCCACCTGGCGGAAGTGATGGCAACTAAAAAGGCCACCTTCTGCGACAGCAGTTGTAAGGAAATCTCCCTGATATTCTCATAAGGTGGTTTCTGGAGACAGAAAACACCAAATTCAGATCCCACGGAGCCATCGGAGTCCTCACCCGAGGCGCCACGTGTCGCACACCTTGAACAAAGGTACGGATCAACGAGTGCGAAGCTAAAGGTCTCTGAAAGAGAATCGCCAAAGCCGATATCTGGCCCTTGAGAGTAATCAAAGCCAGTTCTGGGTTCAAGCCCTGATTTAAAAAGTCAGGACCCTAGACACGACATAAGAGCGAGGGTTATGACCCTCTGCCTCGCACCAAGCTATGTAAGCCTTCCAGGTGCGGCGATAAATCTGCAAGTTTTTACAAAGTAGGGATTACGGAGTCGGCGACTCCCCTGACCCTTCGCACCTGGGACTCAATAGTCAAGCCGTCAAGCCAGCGAGGGTAAAGCAGGGTGCCAGATGGGTCCCTGAGACAAGCCAAGGGGCGTCTGCCCCCATTTGCACCACGACGGCGTACCAAGTGCGCCGGGGCCAATCTGGAGCCACCAGGATTATTGGTATCCCCTCTGCCACTATCCTGCGTATCAATCGCAGAAGCAGTCTTATCAGAGGGAAGGCATACAGAAGACGATAACGACCCCAGGGGACCGCCAGAGCGTTCGAAGCCACTGCCAATGGATCCTTCATTCTGGACACAAGGGTCTCCACCTTGTGATTGAACCGGGACGCCATGAGATCCACGTCCGGCGTCCCCCATCTGCGGCAAATTTTCTTGAACACCTCCGGGTGAAGGGACCACTCTACCTGGTCCAGCGTTTGACGACTGAGAAAGTCTGCCTGCCAGGTCTCCACCCCTGGAAGGTAAAAGGCTGAGATCGCCGGAACGTGAAGTTCCACCCAACGCAGTATCAGAGCTACCTCCGCTACAGCTGCTGAACTCCTTGTGCCGCCCTGATGGTTCACATATGCCACTGCTGTGGCATTTTCCGATTGAATTAGAATCGGACGACCCTGCAATCTCACTGTCCGATGGAAAAGGCACAATCTGATTGCCCTCAGCTCTAGAACGTTGATGGGGAGGCGGGCTTCCAGAGCCGACCAACGGCCCCGGGAGGATAGCTGCCCCAGGATCCCTCCCCAGCTCGCAAGACTGGCATCCGTGGTGATAATCACCCACTGAAGAGACAGGAAAGTATTCCCCTGAGTTAGGGCTGAGGGGACATGTCTCACCGAGCCAGAATTGCTTGCTGAAGGAGACGAGTGTGACTCTGGGCAAATGGTATCGCCTCGAACGACGAGACCATAAACCCAGCACCCGCATACAGAACCCTAATGAAGGTTGACGGTGCGACAAAAGGGTGCGCACTGCTGACTGCAGACACTGCAACTTGGCTGGAGGGAGGAACACCCTCGCCTGCCCTGTGTCTATAATTAGGCCCAGATACAGGCGGCGGGATGGAGACACCGACGACTTCTTCAGGTTCAGTAACCAGCCGAAGTCCAGCAGTGAGGACATTGTGATACTCACATTCTCCTCCAGAGCCGAGGCGGACTCCGCTCGCAGGAGCAGATCATCCAGGTATGCCACCACCGCCATGCCTTTCTGTCGTAGCAACGCGAACACCGGAGCTAGCAACTTTGTGAAGACTCGAGGTGCTGAGGCCAGGCCAAAGGGGAGTGCCACAAATTGAAAATGGAGGTCTCCCACCGCAATGCGCAGGAAGCGCTGATGGCGTGGATGAAAGGGTACATGGAGGTACGCATCCCTGATGTCCAGGGACGCCAGACATACTCCCTGATGAAGGGCCGACCACCACCAAGCGGATAGATTCCATCCGGAATTTCCGCGCCCTGACATACCGGTTCAGGGTCTTCAGGTCCAGAACTGGCCGAGCCCCCCCCTTTTCTGGGGACCACGAAAAGATTTGAGTAGACCCCTCAAACCTCTCTCCTGGGGGCACTAGTACGATCACCCCCTGGTCTGAGAGTGCTTGTACAGCCCCAAGGGGGCCTCCCGGCATTCCTGCGGAAGCCCTGATTCGAATGGGAAGAACCTGTTCGGGGTTAGAGTAATGAACTCTATCCTGTACCCGGTGGACACCACTTCCCGGACCCAGCGGTCGTAAATGTGAGCCAGCCGCCGGTCTGCGAACCCCAGAAGACGTTCCCCCATCCGACACCCGGGTGGGGGCAACCCCTCAGGTTGAGGAGGACTTGTCCTCCGCCTTTTCAGTTTTGCGCTGCCACTGCCGTCCGCCGGTGAAATCTTTAATGATCTCACCCAGCTGAAGACCGAACAGACGTCTACCCTGAAAAGGAAAGGTCTGCGAGACTTTTTCTGGAAGCGTAGTCACTAGACCAGAAAACGAAACCAGAGTACCCGTCTAAGGATACAGCAACACCGCTACCCTGGATCACAGTAAATCAACGCCGCATCACCAAAGCACAGGAGACCCCGGGCAAAAGGGCAGCCCTCTGCGGCATATCCAGCAGGCGGCCGCAGTCCAAAAGATTCTGGAGTTCCGTCATAAGCTCAGACAGATATAGCGCTGCCATGGCGAATGTCAGGGCTGGTCGCAGAGTAGAGCCTGTCACCAGGAAGAGCGACCTTAACAGCGTGGCCCTTCTTATGAAAGGGATCATAGGCGGGACACCAAAGCGACTCCCATTTCTATTTTCCTCAAGGGATAGCGAGCAGCGAACCGTTAAGTCCCTTGGAGTGTGGGAGGAAACTGGAGCACCGGGAGGAAACCCACACATGCACAGGGAGGACATGCAAACCTCAGGCAGGTCACGTTAGGATCTGAGCCAGCAAGCAAAATGCTGCCAGGCGTAAGTTCCACTGCGCTAAAAGGAATGCTGCGGATGCCATTTACAACAAACAAGGCGATTAGCAAAAAGATCAAATGGGTGAACCTTGGCGCCCTAGGGGGCCTGGAGGACCACCCCACAAGCGCAGAAATCAGCGATCTGCCAACCTGGCTAAATCACATCGCATTGCGATACCAATTATAATCGCAGCTGCTGTCCGACCGAGGGACTTTCCGATCACAAAAAAACCTCCCTTGAAAGACAAGGAGGAGGGAGACGCTTCTTGGGGGGCCTGTTGGTGACACCCGCCCTGGGGAAAAACCACTAAAGACCGCCACAGCTGGTCCAGAAAAGCCCCTTGCGCAGATAGCGCTCCTAGCATGTTCAGCTCCCATAGGAACACCTAGATGCATAGAAAGGGTTAAAGGCACCCCCACACAGCCGCACACCACCACCCCCCAGTGCACCAGGGAACCCAGGAGGACTGCACCCGCCACCACCAGCACCCACAGGAGAGCCCAGCTATATTTGCTGTTTGTTGCCTGTTTCTGTGCAGATCGTCAGAAGAGCTGTGCCGCCCAATCACCACCGTTCCACAGAGAAGGGAGAAGCTGCAGACACGTGTATTTTGCAGAGCATGCAGTCAAAATGGCCGCCAACACACATCTTCAGGGAACGTGCAGTACCAAAAATGGCCGCTCTGAGCACTAGAGGGAAAACCCCATAGGCCCATAATGTCTGCGGCTACAGCAAAATGGCGGCGATTTTGATGCCCATGCCAAACGATCACAGTGGTGCTGGGGGGGGGGGGGTAGGGGGTAAACGGAAGCTACACGCATCCCCACCAGTGGCTACCCAGTAAAAATTTTTTTGTTTTTCGGCCGTCGTGCCCCCCCTTCTCGCCCCTAAAAGGAGGGAAGGCAGGGGTGCTCACTTACCACTCCGATGCCGTGGGTAGCCACCCAATCGCAGACTTTCCGCCCTCTCATGGACAGTATGCTGCAGGCCAAAAGTCGCCCTTGCCGAATTGCATCTGGTAAAGGGCGCTAGAGGGGGGTCACCCCAGGCCGCCCGCACGGAACGGGCACGATGCGGTGGGTCCACGTACAGCGGGACTGGCTTCGCATCTTGTTGGCCAGGTCGGGGAAAGTACAGAGCTCAAGGACTCTCTATGCCCCGACCGGCTTCTTGATAGCAGATCAATGCTTGATAGAAGAAAAATAAAAGAAACAAAACAATAAGTTAAAAATGGTCACAAACAGGACCGCAATTCCCCTGAAGGGAAGCCAGGTCAACTCCCTGCGAACTAGGCATTGAAACTGAAGAGCTATGCTATGAGGGGGTTTAATGTAGGAAGAGAGGACGGCCCCCATGGGAGGGGCCAGCTGTTTCTTTTCCTGCCTAGTTAACTCCTAATGGGACGAGCATAAACCCCACAAGTCAATGAAGAAGCTGCGTCTGTCAGTGAACGTAGGAGAAATTAACCATGGTACATTTTATATGGAAAAAGTGAACCCGTGCTAGAACATCTCTGGGCTTGTCTGCAGATAGTGATTTTTTTTAATATGTCTCAATATTTTGGGGGCTACCCCAATTAGAAAAAAAACAAAAGGTGTTGGCTACCTCCTCCTCCTCCACCGCCACTTCCACCTACACCGCCACGGTCACCGCCTCCTCAACCTCCTACTCCACATCCACCTCTTCTCCTCCTCCATTTTTTTTTTGTGATTTTAAGTTATTTCCCTATCCACATTTGTTTCCAGGGCACTTGTCCTACTCTTACACCCATTTTGCTTCCTTTCGCAGCCCTCTAGCCCCTTCCAGGTAATCCTCAATTGATCCGTCCTTTTCTTTGT
>BLSH010462799.1:36873-49959 GCA_018402905.1 Glandirana rugosa | reverse complement strand
CGTTTTGACACTTTTTTGGGACCATTGGCATTTATACAGCGATCAGTGCTATAAAAATGCACTGATTACTGTGTAAATGCCATTGGCAGTGAAGGGGTTAACCTGCAGGGGGCGCGCTAAGGGTTAACTATGTTCCCTGGGCGTTGTTCTAACTGTAAGGGGGACTGCCTATCTGGGGAAGGGAAGTGGTCACAGCCTTCACGTAAAGGAAGGCTGTGATCACATCCCTTCCCCCTCACACAGAGCGGAGGTCCGTGTTTACATACACGGACCTCCGCTCATTCGCTCCGGGGGGGCCATCGCGGGTAGCCGGCGGCAATCGAAGCCGCCGCACCCGCTCCCTGGCCCTCCCCGAACACAGTGAGCGCGCGGGCGCGCCTCCGGCGGCGCGCGCGCGCGCTCACAGTGCGCGTTATCGCAGCCGCCGTCGTATGACGGCGTTTTGCGATAACGAACCACTTTGTCGCCGTCAGATGCCGATCGGCGGTCGGCAAGTGGTTAAGGAAGCTGGCAGGATGCCTTGTTCCAGAGCTTCAGAGTACATTGCTAACAGTCTAGGTGAGAGATATTCAGCATATTTGCGATACCACTCGATAGGAAATCCATCAAGTCCTGGTGTCTTATTGGAAGCAAACTCCAATATAGCCCTATCTCCTCTACTGTTATAGGTGAGTCTAACAAACTAGCCTCCTCCTCAGAAAGGCCCCCTATGGGAATCTCAGCTAGATATTGGGACACCTCCTCTTCAGTATACGTGATGTTAGAAGCATAAAGATCCGTATAAAACTTGCTAAAGGTGTCTATTATCTCTTCTCTTTTAGTATAGTATTCTGAGTTATCACCACATATACCAGCAATCGATGTAGGGGTATACTCCGCCCTAGATAGATAGGCCAGGATTCTACTGTTCTTGTCTCCATATTCAAATAAACGCTGTTTCTGATAAAGCATTTTTTTTTGGGTTTTCTCAAGTAGAACTAAGTCCAATTGTTTGGCCTGTTCCCTCCAAAGCCTATAGTTTTCCGAATAGGGGTTCCTAGTATATTCCAACTCTGCTGTTGTGGCTGCCTGTTCCTGCATATTAATTTTCCAGCCCCTATCTTCTCTCAACCGTTTGATTACCCCTGCTATTGAGCCCCTCAGCGTGGCCTTGAATGCCTCCCATGCCACCGCTTTAGTGACCCCCTTTACATTGATAGACCAGTAGTGGCCAATCTCCTTGGCCGTCATAAGGAAGAAGGTTTCCTCCGCTAGCCACAACGGGCTCAACCTCCATGTTCGATACCCTTCCCAAGATGAGAGACCAATCTTTAAGAGCATCGGTGAGTGATCTGAAATGGCCCTGGGAAGGTATTTGACCTCCAGTACTCTGGGGAGTAACTACGGGGAAACCATGCATACATCTATTCTGGAAAGTGTCTGGTAGTTTGCGGAGTGGCATGAGTATTCCCGCATAGTTGGGTTTTTCCACCGCCAGCAATCCACCAGATTATATTTGTCTACACAGGAGGCTAAAGGAATCCTACCCTCTTTACTTACTGAACCTGCTAACCTACCATCCTCACTTACTGCACCCCATAATCCATTGTTCTGACTTTCTGCACGTACTATCCTACTGCCTTCACTTACTTTACCCTCCAACCCACTCTGCTCACTTACTATACCCACTACCCCCTACCATCACTTACTATACCCACTACCCCCCACCCTCACTTACTATACCCATTACCCCCCACCCTCACTTACTACACCCACTACCCCTCACTTACTACACCCACTACCCCCCACCCTCACTTACTACACCCACTACCCCCCTTATTTACTGCACCCGCTAACCCCCCCTTACTTACTGCACCCACTACCCCCCCACTTACTACACCCACTACTCCCCTCACTTAGTGCACCCACGAACCTACCTACAGTCCACACTTACTGCACCTCCTACCCTATTGTCCTCACTGCACCCACTAACTTACACTCCTCTTTTACGGTATGTGATAATCTACTATGCTAACTTATTGCTCCAACTAACTTACCATCAATATTTACTGCATCTGCCAACCCACCGTCCTCACCTACTGCACCTGCTAATCATAACCTCCTTACTTACAGCACCTGCTAACCTGCTATCCTCGCTTACTGCACCCCCTAACCTGCCATCCTCGCTTACTGCACCCCCTAACCTACCATCCTCACTTACTGCCCTAACTAACCTACTTCTCTCATACACTGCACTCCCTTAACCTACAGCCCTTACTTTATTTTCCCTCTAACCTACCTTTGTCACTTACCACATTCCCTACTCTACTGTTCTCAGTTACTGCACCTGCATGGGCTTCTGCAGAACTTTTTTCAGGGGGGGGGGGGGCATCATTTTAAGGTCACCCATGTTCCGCCCCTTTCGACAATGTCATGAAGGGGGGGACTTAGCCATGACTATTCCAGGCATGTGCTATAAATGGGGTGCAGATTCCAGGCGTGGGCTATGTACAGGGTGCAGATTCCAGGAGTGTGCTATGTACAGGGTGCAGATTCCAGGCATGTGCTATGTACAGGATGCAGATTCTAGGCGTGTGCTATGTACAGGGTGTAGATTCCAGGAGTGTGCTATGTACAGGGTGCAGATTCCAGGAGTGTGCTATGTACAGGGTGAAGATTCCAGGTGTGTGCTATGTACAGGGTGCAGATTCCAGGAGTGTGCTATGTACAGGGTGAAGATTCCAGGTGTGTGCTATGTACAGGGTGCAGATTCCAGGAGTGTGCTATGTACAGGGTGCAGATTCCAGGAGTGTGCTATGTACAGGGTGCAGATTCCAGGAGTGTGCTATGTACAGGGTGCAGATTCCAGGAGTGTACTATGCCAGTATACATATCAAATCCCCCCCACAAAGCTCTCTTCCCCCCACAGAAGAGAATTGTCTGTAACTCACAGGTGCTGGTACATGGAGAGTGTTCCAGCGCCCGGCACCTGCTCACACTCTGCGCGGACGCCTTGCAATCCCTGATTCCTGGGGAGGGCACTTGCCCCCCCTTGCCCCTATCTGTGGATGCCCATGTGCACCCGCTATTCTACTGTCCTCACTTACTTTGCCTTCTAAAATATCCTCTTTACTTACTGCATCTGCTAAACCACTGTCCTCATTTACTGCACCCGCTAACTTACCTTTCTCACTTAGGGCACTTAGTAGCCTATCCTCCTCACTTTCTGCCCCCTATCTTACCCCTCTCTCCTACTGCACCTGCTATCCCACCCTCCCCACTTATTGTACCCGCTCTCCTACACAGTGGACAGATCTCGGCCTCCTGCACCCAAGGCTCCCGTATCCCCCCAAGGATAGTCCAGAAGTGCACTGTGTGATCTTACCATGGGGTTGTAGTCCGCCACCAGCCTCAGATTATTGATGGTCAGGAACCGGTACAGTTTGGCTGTGTTGATGCCTTCATTTTCTTTCACCACCAAGTCATCCCTCCAGTTGTCAGCCTGGAATTAATGAAATATTTAAAACAACTTTGATTCAATAATATGTACTTTTTTTGTACCAAAGACCAATCAGGCTTTGTACCTATTGCATTAACATAGATATTTACAAGCTGCACTATATACCCTGAAGAAGGAGTTTACAAGCACAATGAAACATGTTGGATTCCATATGCAGTCATATATGTTAATGCAATAGGTACAAGACCTGATTGGTCTTTGAAGTATACAAATTACATATTATTGAACCAAAGACCAATCAGGTCTTGTACCTATTGCATTAACATATATGACTGCATATAGAATCCAACACGTTTCGTTGTGCTTGTAAACTCCTTCTTCAGGGTATATAGTGCAGCTTGTAAATATCTTCAAAGAGAAATACAAATGTGATATAAAATCCAAATGTATTATTATTATACAAAGATAAAAAAGTTCATATTTGATTAGGTAAAATTGAAGTATACAAATGACATATTATTGAACCAATTTTACCTAATCAAATATGAACTTTTTTATCTTTTTATAAATAATAAATTTGGATTTTATATCGCATTTGTATATTACTATTTTGTATTTTATATTTCTCTTTGAAGATATTTACAAGCTGCACTATTTACCCTGAAGAAGGAGTTTACAAGCACAACGAAACATGTTGGATTCTACATGCAGTAATATATATTAATGCAATGGGTACAAGACCTGATTGGTCTTTGGTTCAATAATATGTACTTTGTATACTTTAATTTTACTTAATCAAATATGAACTTTTTTATCTTTGTATAAATAATACATTTGGATTTTATATCACATTTCACTATTTTGTATTTCTCTTTGAAGATATTTACAAGCTGCACTATATACCCTGAAGAAGGAGTTTACAGGCACAACAAAACATGTTGGATTCTATATGCAGTCATATATGTTAATGCAATAGGTACAAGACCTGATTGGTCTTTGAAGTATACAAAGTACATGTTATTGAACCAAAGACCAATCAGGTCTTGTACTTATTGCATTAACATATATGACTGCATATAGAATCCAACATGTTTCGTTGTGCCTTTAAACTCCTTCTTCAGGGTATATAGTGCAGCTTGTAAATATCTTCAAAGAGAAATACAAAATAGTGAAATGTGATATAAAATCCAAATGTATTATTTATACAAAGATAAAAAAGTTCATATTTGATTAGGTAAAATTGAAGTATACAAAGTACATATTATTGAACCAAAGACCAATCAGGTCTTGTACCCATTTCATTAACATATATTACTGCATATAGAATCCAACATGTTTCGTTGTGCCTTTAAACTCCTTCTTCAGGGTATATAGTGCAGCTTGTAAATATCTTCAAAGAGAAATATAAAATACAAAATAGTCAAATGTGATATAAAATCCAAATGTATTATTTATACAAAGATAAAAAAAGTTCATGTTTGATTAGGCAAAATTGAAGTATACAAATGACATATTATTGAACCAATTTTACCTAATCAAATATGAACTTTTTTATCTTTGTATAAATAATAAATTTGGATTTTATATCGCATTTGACTATTTTGTATTTTATATTTCTCTTTGAAGATATTTATAACTTGCACTATATACCCTGAAGAAGAAGTTTACAAGCACAACGAAACATGTTGGATTCTATATGCAGTAATATATGTTAATGAAATGGGTACAAGACCTGATTGGTCTTTGGTTCAATAATATGTACTGTGTATACTTTAATTTTACTTAATCAAATATGAACTTTTTTATCTTTGTATAAATAATACATTTGGATTTTATATCACTTCTTTGTTGTTATCCGCGCCTTCAAAGTCCCGCCATCCTGTTTGGGGGAACCCATTGTTCCATTATACTTGGGATGTTGCCGTTTGGGCCGGTTTCTAAAGCAGATATTCTATACCTCCTTATATTTTTTCACACCCCATAGACATCAATCAGAAAATATATTTCTAAAAAATTCTTTGTTCCCATGTATAATCAACGGGTAAAAATGAAAGGCGGCATGGGCCCCCTTGAGCATGGGAGGGGTCTCAATTGTGACCCCTGAGACCCCCTATTGGTACGCCCTTTGTACCTAGGGAAAAAAAAATATAGGGCGTACATGCTCACTACCCTCCCTCCGAAAATTATATCCCCAACATTGTAATTGGTAGGCCCCTGGGAGAGGAGGGCCAGCACTGTGAAGATAAAATAGGACACTCAAGAGCTGTTTAGCGTGTATTTTACTGTTAAATTACAAGAAACTGAAAATAATAGTAAAATGCAACACAACGAGGAAAAAAAAGAGACCTGACAGCGGGCGCGAGTACGAGCATTGTGAGCGCGCGTGCGCTGGCGGTGGCGCGCAAGCACGCTCACTGTGTTCCAGGGGGGCCAGAGAGCGGGTATAGTGGACTCGATGTTTGCCGGTTACCCGCGATCGTTCCCCCCCCCCCCCCCCTGGAGTGACAGAACGGAGGTCGGTGTATGTAAACAAGGATCTCGGTTCTGACAGAGCGGGAAGGGCTGTGATCACAGGCTTCCTGTATATGGGAGCAGTGATCACTCCCCTCCCCCCAGCCCCCATACAGTTAGAACACACTGAGGGAACACAGTTAACCCTTAGAGCGCCCCCTCCAGGTTGACCCCTTCCCTGCCAGTGACATTCACACAATAATCAGTGCATTTTTGGTCCCAAAAAAAGTGTCAAAATGGTCCGACATGTCCGCCGCAATCAGTGTTGCCAACCGCCAGTAAATTTACTGACAGTTTGTAAAAATCAGTGATTTTTAGAACGGTCTATAAATATCAGGGTCTGATAATTTGTCATACTGTGCTGACTTTTTAAGTGTAAACCGGGCAAACTACTTGATATGGGTATTGTCAGTGTTTCCAAGTTGTGCTTAAATATCAATTGTCTTAGTTTTTAATAGGAGTTCAGTTATTTTTCAGGTTGCCAGTAAAAAATGTGCTCTGCCAGTAAGACTTTCCATGATTTGCCAGTAAAAAACGCTGCGGGAGGTTGGCAACACTGGCCGCAATATAACAGTCCTGATAAAAATCGCAGCTCACCACCATTTCTAGCAAAATAAAAAAGAAAAATAAAAAAAACCCAGAAATGAATTCTCATCATTCGTAAACGCGGCAACTTTTGCACAAACCAATCAATAAATGCAGATTGCGTTTGTTTTTACCAAAAATATGAGGAAGAATAAAAATCGGCCAAAACCGATGAAAAGAAATGTTTTTTTTATATTTATTTTTTTGGATTTGTATTTTAGCAAATACAATTGGGAGGGGGGATTTGGAAAGAGGATTTGTGCTAAAGGAGGAGATTTGGGGGATTGTGATATGGTAGAGGGAAGAGGGGAATTGTGCTGGGGGGGATTTTTTTTGGGGTGGGGGGGATTTCTGCTAGTAGAGATGATTGGGGTGTATTTGTACAAGAGAGGAAGTTTGGGGGGGGGGGTATTTGTGCTAGAGGAGGGGGATTTGGAGTGGGGTGCAGAGGATGTGTACTCCTTGGGGACATTTTAGGGGTAGAGGATTTGTGCTAGGGAGGGGAGATTTTTTTTTTGGGGGGGGGGGTTTGTGCTGGGGAGGATTTGGGGGTGAGGGACAAAGATGTGTGATAGGAGGGTAGATTTCAGCAGGGGGGGTGGAATTTTACTGAGACAAGGGGGAATTTATGCTTAGGGGGTAAGTAGGTCAGGTTAGTTATAGGTCAGGTCAGTGATCATTTTTTTTGGGGGGAGGGGGATTTCTGCTGCCACATAATGCTCATACATCTTGGGGGGGCGCAGGTTGGTATGTTTGCCTTGAGCTCTAGATGGCCTTGTCCCTTTACTCTATATAATTATTTCCCACATGGGAATGTCCTTCTCTTGGCGATCTTTGTCGGGGACTTACCTTGCGGAAGATGGTGACCGTGTTGCTCTTTATCTTGTAGTGCTTTAAGACCTCCGGGGCGGTGCTGGTGCCGTAATCCCATTCTGGGTTATCTTTCACCAGACTCTCAAAGTATTCTACTTCTGGTTCCTCTAAGTCCTGCGAGCGATAAATACAACATGAAATCACCCGAAATCCTTGCTTTATCAGAGACCACACCCAAGCTTTTCAAAAGTCCTTTCCACAAAAACTTTATATGTAAAAAAAACATTAAAAAAAAATCTTATTTTTTTTTAGCTATGCAAATTTGAAATGTTGTATAGAAATATTATGCAGTTCTAACTGCAACCAGTAGATGGAGCTTTACTCTATTTTTCTCCTATTCAGCTATTTCTGCTTTTAGCTGTGCTGACAGAAGCCATAATAGCAGTGAATCCCCCATTATTAGATTGCTCAGCTTGGGGATTCCAACAATTCCAGGCTGAAATGTATTCAAAAATATCATATAAATATGAATTTTAAAAAATGCTGACATTTTAAAATAAATTAATAAAACTGACCCCAAACCGGTATAGTTTCCCCTAAAACACTTACATTTTTTTTTGGATGTTGTCTCAAATTATAGGACAGAAAAATGGTGACTTACCGTAAAAAAGCCGACCACGGCGATGTCAGTGGAATCGATGAACGCTTTGGCTGAAGGCACGTCAGGTAATTCTACAGCTCGTCTCTCCGGAACTGCAAGAGAGAAAATATTCTAATGACTGTTAATGTAAAGTGAAGACATCTAATCTATCTATCTATCTATCTATCTATCTATCTATTATCTATCTATCTATCGATCTATCTATCTATCTATCTATCTATCTATCTATCTATCTATCTATCTATTATCTATCTATTATCTATCTATTATCTATCTATACTATCTATTTATCTATCTATCTATCTATCTATCTATCTATCTATCTATCTAATCTATCTATCTATCTATTATCTATCTATCTATCTATTATCTATCTATCTATCATCTATCTATCTATTATCTATCTATCTATCTATCTATCTATCTATCTATTATCTATCTATCTATCTATCTATCTATCTATCTATCTATTATCTATCTATTATCTATCTATCTATCTATTATCTATCTATACTATCTATTTATCTATCTATCTATCTATCTATCTATTATCTATCTATCTATCATCTATCTATCTATTATCTATCTATCTATCTATCTATCTATCTATCTATCTATCTATCTATCTATCTATTATCTATCTATCTATCATCTATCTATCTATCTATCTATCTATCTATCTATCTATCTATCTATCTATCTATCTATCTATTATCTATCTATCAACTATCGATCTATTATCTATCTATCTATCAACTATCGATCTATTATCTATCTATCTATCTATCAACTATCTATCTATTTATCTATCTATCTATCTATCTATCTATCATCTATCTATCAACTATCGATCTATTATCTATCTATCTATCTATTATCTATCTATCTATTATCTATCTATCTATCTATCTATCTATCTATCTATCTATCTATCTATCTATCTATCTATCTATCATCTATCTATCAACTATCTATCTATTATCTATCTATCTATCAACTATCGATCTATTATCTATCTATCTATCTATTATCTATCTATCTATCTATCAACTATCTATCTATTATCTATCTATCTATCTATCTATCTATCTATCTATCTATCTATCTATCTATCTATCTATCTATCTATCTATCATCTATCTATCAACTATCTATCTATTATCTATCTATCTATCTATCTATCTATCTATCTATCTATCTATTATCTATCTATCTATTATCTATCTATCTATTATCTATCTATCTATCTATCTATCTATCTATCTATCTATCTATCTATCTATGAATCTATCTATTATCTATCTATCAACTATCGATCTATTATCTATCTATCTATCAACTATCGATCTATTATCTATCTATCTATCTATCAACTATCTATCTATCTATCTATCTATCTATCTATTATCTATCTATCTATCTATCTATCTATCTATCTATCTATCTATCTATCTATCTATCTATCTATATTTCTATCTATCTAATCTATCTATCCTATATTGCCAAAAGTATTGGGACGCCTGCCTTTACACGCACATCAACTTTAATGGCATCCCAGTCTTAGGGTTCAACATTGAATTGGCCCACCCTTTGCAGCTATAACAGCTCCAACTCTTCTGGGAAGGCTGTCCACAAGGTTTAGGAGTGTCTATGGGAATGTTTGACCATTCTTCCAGAAGCACATCTGTGAAATCAGGCACTCATGTTGGATGAGAAGGCCTGGCTCGCAGTCTCCACTCTAATTCATCCCAAAGGTGCTCTATTGGGTTGAGGTCAGGACTCTGTGCAGGCCAGTCAAGTTCCTTCACCAAAAAAATGGCCTGGGTTTCCCCCCAAAATCCATGCCAGATCCTTATCTGAACAGGCAGCCCAGCACAGGTCAGGAAGCCTGAACCATACCAGGCCACATGCCCTCAACATAGTGGGGAGAGGGGTGAGTGCTTTGGGGCGGGGGGGGCTTTCTTTCTTTTTTTCAGGTCTGGCGGTGCGGCGGGCTTCGTGAATGACGCTACACCAGAGGACAATGTTATTTTTATTTTTTAATAAAAGAATTGTCAAAAACTCTTGTAGTGTCTTTCTTCACTTTTTATACTTTTTTGGTGAATGGGTACCCCATATTCAGTCACATAGGGGGGCGCTGGGATCTAGGGCCCCCATTGTTAAAGGGGGCTTCCAGATTCCAAAAATGCCCCCCACCTGCAGACCTCCACGAACATTTAGGACAACTGGGGGACAAGGTGGGCAAATCCTCCCTGCCCCAAAGAACAACCCCTCCATGTTGAGGGCATGTGGCCTGGTATAGTACGGGGGGGGGGGGTCTTGCTCATCTTACCTGCTTGGCTGCATGCTCGGATAAGGGTCTGTTATGGATATTGGGGGGCCCCAACGCCATGTTTTCAAAAATTTTGGTGCGGGGTTCTCCTCGAAAGCCATACTAGACCCAAAGGGTCTGGTATGGAATGGGGAAAGACCCCACACTGTTTTTATTGCCGGCAATTCTTGTTTTTACATTCAGCTGTTAGTGGGGGGAGCCCGCTGACAGCTGATGACACATTGGTTGTCAAGGACATGGCGGCCGGCTTCCCGGCCTGCACCTTAACAACCAGCAATACACAGTTTGTTAAAGAGAAAAAGAAACACAAAACGCTTGAAAAATGTATGCAAAAACGTATCAAAAGTTCATGTTCAAAATCCCCCGCAAAATGCGTCTGAAAACCGCATCAATCACAACCGCATAGATGTGGACCTAGGGTTAGGGCTGCTCACGCTTCTGCACTTCTCCTGATTTTCATTATTGTTTAACCACTTAAGGACCAAGCCTCTTTTTTGAGATTCGGCGTTTACAAGTTAAAATCATTTTTTTTTTTGCTATAAAATGACTTAGAACCCCCAGACATTCTATATATTTTTTTTCTAACACCCTAGAGAATAAAATGGCGGTCATTGCAATACTTTAAGTCACATAGTATTTGCGCAGCGGTCTTACAAGAGAATTTTTTTTGGAAAAAATTCACTTTTTTTAATTCAAAAATAAGACAACAGTAAAGTTAGCTCATTTTTTTCCACATTGTGAAAGATAATGTTACGCCGCGTAAATTGATACCCAACATGTCATGATTCAAAATTGCGCCCGCTCCTAGAATGGCGACAAAATTTGGCACTTAAAAATCTCCATCGGCGGCGTTTAAAAATTTCTACAGGTTATCAATTTAAAATTACAGAAAAGCCCTAGTGATAAAATTATTGCGCTCACTCTAACGATTGCGGCGATACCTCACATGTGTGGTTTGAACTCCGTTTTCAAATGCGGGCGCGACTTCTCTATGCGCTCACTTCTGCACGCGAACTCACGGGAAGCTTTAATTTTTTTTATTATTTATTTTACTTTTTATTTTTTACACCGTCCATTAAAAAAAAAAAAAAAATGGTCACTTTTATTCCTATTACAAGGAATGTAAACATCCCTTGTAATAGAAAAAAAACATGACAGGTCCTCTTAAATATGAGATCTGGGGGTCAACAAGACCTCACATCTCACATTAAAATGCAATAATGAAAAAAAAAAAATGTCATTTGAAAAAAAAAAATTATAATTTTTCCCCTTTAAGAGGTATGGGCGGAAGTGACGTTTGACGTCGCTTCCGCTCTTCAATGCTATGGAGCCGATTGAGCGGAATTTTCCACTCAATCAGCATCCATACTTCGAGGAGAGAAGATCCGATCGTTTCTGCCGTTACCGGCGGGTCCAGTAAGTGGCGGAGGCGACGGAAAGTGGCGGGGGGGGCACCTCTCCTGCCCCCGATAAAAGTGATCTTGCGGCGAATCCGCTGCAGAGACCACTTTTATCTGAAAGCAGACCGCCCACTGTTTAAACCGATACCGGGGTAATGGTAGCTGTCTGTAAGTGGTTAATGTGGAACTCTACCCTTACTATCAAAAATATATATTTTTTAAATCTTAAAAATGGTCCCTCTATGAAAGTAAAAAAACAAAATAAAAAACGCACTAGACAGTGATCATCGCCTTGCTTGTAACCTCCCTACATTGCGCCTATGCAGCTCCGCCATCTTGAAATCATTTCTGGAGCATGAGCACTCCACACGGATCTTTGCCAGGTCTATTGGATTCGGGAGATCCCAGTGACTTGTCTGCGCATGCCCTGGGCATCTTGCCCATGTGCCCCCTGGTAGTGAACTGGCAGACTTCCATGCTGTTTTTACGCATGTGCGAGATCCTGCGATCTGCCTCCTGGGATGAGCGATGTAAGAATACCAGGAGGCAGTTTGCAGGATCTCGCACATGCGCAGAAACGCTAAGATAGATACCAGAGTGTCCTGCTCTGTTCCTGCACAAGGGTGGGGTCAGGGCTGACCAAAGACATTGTGCTGATTGGGTCCAAGAATGAAATGCTGCCGCACCCCCCAAAAAAAATAAATCACGCCCACCAAAAGGCCCTCACATCCATTATTTTATATCATGATAATTGAAACTAAAATTTAATTTATCAGGAAGTCAGATTTACAAGCAAAATTATATGACATCTCATTATGTTCAATTCCAAGGGCAGGCTAGGTCTGTATATAGACAGGCTAGGGTAGTATATGGACAGGCTAGGGTAGTATAGGGACAGGCTAGGGTAGTATAGGGACAGGCTAGGGTAGTATATGGACAGGCTAGGGTAGTATATAGACAGGCTAGGGTAGTATATAGACAGGCTAGGGTAGTATAGGGATAGGCTAGGGTAGTATATGGACAGGCTAGGGTAGTATAGGGACAGGCTAGGGTAGTATATAGGCAGGCTAGGGTAGTATATAGACAGGCTAGGGTAGTATATAGACAGGCTAGGGTAGTATATGGACAGGCTAGGGTAGTATATGGACAGGCTAGGGTAGTATATGGACAGGCTTGGGTAGTACATGGACAGGCTAGGGTAGTATATAGACAGGCTAGGGTAGTATATATGATGGGATCGGACAGATATATGATGGGGATCGGACAGATATATGATGGGATCGGACAGATATATGATGGGATCGGACAGATATATGATGGGATCGGACAGATATATGATGGGATC
>BLSH010462799.1:13306-34564 GCA_018402905.1 Glandirana rugosa | reverse complement strand
CCCTTGAGTCGTGTCCCTACTACCCTTGGGGAGTATTACCCGTCATTATGAGGGGTTCCCATCATCCCTGTGCTGAGTTCCCATGTCTGTATGCCTGCTGTGCCCATTATGAGGGGTTCCCACCATCCTTGTGCTGAGTTCTGGGGTCTGTACACCTGCTGTGCCCATTATGAGGGGTTCCCACCATCCCTGTGCTGAGTTCCCGGGTCTGTACACCTGCTGTGCCCATTATGAGGGGTTCCCACCATCCCTGTGCTGAGTTCTGGGGTCTGTACACCTTCTGTGCCCATTATGAGGGGTTCCAACCATCCATGTGCTGAGTTCCCGGGTCTGTACACCTGCTGTGCCCATTATGAGGGGTTCCAATAAATCCTGTGCTCATTATGAGGGGTTCCCACCATTCCTGTGCTCATTATGAGGGGTTCCCATCATCCCTGTGCTGAGTTCCCGGGTCTGTACACCTGTTGTGCCAATTATAAGGGCTTCCGACCATCCCTGTGCTGAGTTCCTGAGTCTGTATGCCTGTTGTGCCCATTATGAGGGGTTCCCACCATCCTTGTGCTGAGTTCCTGGGTCTGTACACCCACTGTGCCCATTATGAGGGGTTCCCACCATCCCTGTGCTGAATTTCCAGGTCTGTACAGCCACTGTGCCCATTATGAGGAGTTCCCTACATCCCTGGGCTGAGTTCCTGGGTCTGTACATCTGTTGTGCCCATTATGATGAATTTTCACCACCCATGCATGCCACTGAGTTCCTGCTGTGCCCACCCTTTAAATGTGACATGGAGAAGGCACCCATGAGTTCTAAAAAAAAGAGAAGTAGGCTTAACCAAACCAAAAATCAAGAGCCCCTCTGGAAGGTCACCCTAACTGGGGTTCCTTTACCTCCATGTCTAGAATATAAACACAAGCAGGCTACCAAATCTTCTTCTCCCACCATCGCTGCTCTAGAAACAAACTATAAGGTGCTCACCCGATGGCACTTGGTCCCTGCCAGGATACATAAATTTCTTCTGCAATATTCAATGGGCACTCACCTCCATATATGGTGGACACTCACCTCCATATATGGTGGACACTCACCTCCATATATGGTGGACACTCACCTCCATATATGGTGGGAATGCCCCACAGTGGCATCTTTTTGGTCTGAGATCTTCATGACCTTATCTACCCTTTTTGCAACATCTCTACAACCTGACCCAACCATGGCTCTCCTGAATAACAGACCCACCTCTTTAACATACCAACAATTTAAACTTTTACTCCTCGCCACGACTGCGACCAAACAGACTCTAGCTAAGGCCTGGAAGTCCTCTTCCTTGAGTGTAACAGCGATCAAAAACAGAATCACCCGGGCACCGATTCACGCTTAGCTGGAAGTGGTCATGCTAGATAAAGTATGCAAATCTGAGAAACGTTGGCAGCCCTGGGTAACACACGACCTGCCCATTGGCTTTGATGACACCTTGTGGCCACACAGGTGCCACTCCTCGTACCCAAACTTAGACTTATCATCGCTCCCCTAACCTCCCCTAGGGGTCCCCTTACCCCTCTTCCTACCCCTTCTCCCTCCCTTCCCCCCTTCTGTTCCATTTCCCTGCCCTTGCTTTCTCTTATTCCCTTCATTTTTTCCCTTGTCTGCCTTCTCACACCTTTCAGCCTCCTGTTTTCTCCTTCTCCCTCCAGCAGGCCTCTTACACCAGGCTAGGGCTTCTAACTTGAAATGCCTCCAGTACACCCCCTTTGACCATCCCGTACCACCATAGGTGTGGGCAGCCTATTGCATTAGGGTGGGCACCACAAAGCGCAAACAGACATGAGTATGTGTATATATGTCAGAAGGGCAGAGATCGGTGTCAGTAGTTTATTTTTATTTTATTTATTTTTGTACAACTTTTGTTTTTTTTTTTTATTATTTTTTACAATATTATATTTTATAATATCTGCTGGGGGGCTTTGATGAAATATCAGGGGTCTAAACAGACCCCTGATGTCTCACTTTTGAGACAGAGAAAGAGACTGAGGACAGAGATTCCCCCGTCCCTTTCTCTGCAGCTAGGCAGCAGGGGGAGTCTGCACAGTACAGGGTGATTAGGGTGTGCCCAGGCACACCTGCCACCCCATGTGCGCACGCCTATGTGAACCACAGTCTCCCAGTCCTCCTAGGTGTTTTGGTCCTCCCCTTCCCCTCGGAGCACCAAACTATAGCCTTCCCATTTGAACAAGTAGGATACAGGAGACCTTCATGTGTTTATTTCTCCTTTCAACCTCCCCCTCTCTCGCCCTCTCCCACCTTTTTGTATTTTATGTCTTTAATGGTTACGCTACATATAGGGTTGCCACCTCATCCCTTTAAACCCGAACACATATGGATTGCACAGGTTCTGAGGCTAATTTAATGCAGATGAGGCACCAAGTTAGTTTAATTAGCCCCTTAATCAGCCACAGAACCTGTCTAATTCATATGTGTTCGGGTTTAAAGGGATGAGGTGGCAACCCTAGCTACATAAGTTTAGTATTATAGCTTACAACTGCACTCATCGAGGGTAGTCCTCTCCTCTCTCAACTAAATGTTGCTTAAGCCTCGTACACATGGGACGACGGTCGTACGACCGAACGGACCAAATCGTATGTTGTATCTCGCATGCTGACTGCACTACACGATCGTACGACCAAAGAAAGAAAATTCAGGTGCATGTAATTAGCATCCGGCCTTTCCTGACTTCGGAGCAACTTGTTGGACCAACTTCTCTGTACACGCGATACAACGGTCGTATGACCGCTTGTTTGTACGACCAAGTTTTCTAGTTTGCTCATACAACTCCCGTTGTATGACTGTCATACGTCGGCTGTTCTAATCGCGCATACTAACGATCGATTTCGCATACAACGGTTGTTTTACGACCTGTTGTGTACGATCGTCGACTCGTGTGTATGAGGCTTTATTTATTGCTTGTTTTTCATGTTTTACTGACCTCGCCATACTTATGGTCATGATATTTTTTACCACATTTATGCATTTACTTTTGTACTGCATTGTTTCTACAATAAAATATCTGAACAAGAATACAAACACAAAAGTATTTTATCTGGTTGTGTAGTCCCCTAACATTGGGCCATCCAGCTTGGTCACCCCTGTAGCCCCACTCAGTTTTCTTCATGGAGACCAACACTGTAGATAGAAGCTCATGGTGGAGCTCCACAGGTGTTAAAGGGGGTCCTCAGCTTTAACCATCAATAGATTTAGTTTGAAAAACCAACCCCAGACCCACCATACTTCATCTCTTTAATTTGTTTCAAGGCCTTGAATAAAGGACCCCATCATTGACTGAGGGCATTGGAGGGGAGAGCCCTCAGATGGATGGAGGTTTGGGCAGTTCTTGGAGAGCTCATGGCACCATAACCTTTTACATCAAGGTCTAGTTTTCACATAAATACAATAAAAACCCCTATATCATTATCATATACAACAATATCATTATAATATAGAATTTACCTTCAATAGAAGTGCTGTTCCCATCCTCTGTACATAGTGAAGTCTTCACTAAATTGAGAAGAAGTAAGATGGATAAGGTAGAGAGCATTCTTCTTCTGTCCATTGGGTCTGGTGGTGGAAGGTCGTTGTTCGCTGTCTTCAGAAGTGACTCATTGCACAGAGAAATGGTGACGATGCCAAAGACCTTGAAGCTCTGAGAATGCAACACCTGTTCTCCCCTTCTCCTCTTCCAGATAACAGACCAGAGGTGACCGGTGGGGACCGACCATGCTGATTTCATACATGGCTTTCCCCGAATACAGCTGGGTCATTCAGGAGGAATTATCTGAGAACTTTGGAGTTGGTCAAAGAAGTTCCCACAGGTTTCAATTCTATTGAAAGAGCCATACATGTGTTATTTGATAGTTCCCATTGTAGTAGCAGCAGAGGGTTGCACTGTGGAAGCTATCAACAAAGTTTGGATTCAGGGTTATACTATTTCTTTGATAAAAATAGTCAATATGGCATGATAGGGTGCAGCTTGGCCTGAGGCTAACTACATGGATGGAAGGCATGGTGTGGTCCATATCCAGTGGTGTATCATCCATGGGTGCAGGGTGTTCACTGAACACGGGCCCTGAGGGGTGGGGAGGCCCACTGTACTCTGACCCACACTGCACCCATGGATGATCTCTCCCTGGTTGACAGCCAGGGGTGATCGGTGCAGTGTGGGCTTGCACATGGGCCCACCAATTTCATGATACGCCCCTGTCCATATCCTCAGGACAAATCCTATGGTTTTTCGGGATCGCTGAAGAACTCAATCCAGCACACTCAACGCAACACTTCTGAGAGACTGAGAGATCTCTAAAGCCTCGTACACACAATGCGACGGTCGTACGACCGGACATCCAAAATCGTATGTCGGCTGTTGTATCTCGCATACTGACGTGCACTAAGCGATCGTACGACCAAGCCTAACGTGGTGATGTGTTACGAGCGTATAAAGAGAAAGTTCAGGTGAATGTGATTTGTGAATTAGGAACGTAGGTTTACAGGAACGGACACTTCCTGACTTCTGAGCATGCGTGTTTTGCAGGTACAGCTTTGTTGGCCCAACTTCTCTGTACCACTGTTTGTTGGTACAACCAAAGTTTTGTAGTCTGCTCATTCAACCCCTGTTGTACAACCGTCGCACGTCGGATGTTCTAATCGCGCGTACTAACGGTCGGATGATCGTACAACAAGCGGTCGTACGACCATTTTCATACGACCGTCGTACCATGTGTACGATGCTTAAGTGTAGTGGGTGTATAAACATTTATTAAAGCAGAAATAAAGTCCGCTATATTTTTTATCAAGCCCCCCCCAGGTGGGTTATGCCATAATGAACTAGTATGCACAGCGTATAAGTACATTATGACAGACTTACCTGTCACATGGTGTCCTCCCAGCGCAGTGCTGGGACCGATCCGGTGGGCCTCCGGCGTTTCCATTTTCGCCTGGCCGCAATGATGCCACTCCCAAGCATGCGCACGGGAGTCACATCACCGTGCCACGGATCGGGGGCCGTTAATGTCCACTGACCTGCGCATGTGCAGCTCAGTGAACATGACAGCTGACAGGCAGAAGGATGCATTTATGGCAGAAGAGACCAATAGGTCTTCTTCTGCCATCATTCTTCTGCTTATCATTCTTTGTAAAAGGATTGCCAGCTGGGGAGGACACCGAAGAAAATGTCAAAATGGATACACTGCATATGGGCTGGATGGCACCTACAATAGCTAAGAGAGACAGCGAGGGGGCGCCAATCTAAGTGCAGCAAAGTGGAGAGGCAGACACAGCACACAATAATTGGCAACTCACAATGTGTGGGGGTTAGGGTTGCCACATCATCCCTTTAATCCAGGACACAGATGAATTACACAGGATGTTCTGAGGCTAATTTAATGCAGATGAGGCACCAAGTGAGTTTAATTACCACCTTAATCAGCCACAGAACAACCTGTGTAATTCTTATGTGTTCTGGATTAAAGGGATGATGTGCCAACCCTATGTGTGGATGATCTCATGCTTACAGTCATTGGTGGGCATCTGCAGCTGGGAGGTAGAGGCATCCAGGATCCCAATGTGGAGCTGCTCCTGCAAAGGGCGAGGTGTGGCATGGAGCACAGGGGAGGACAGGAAGTGATGAAATAGGAAGTGGCATTAGGGGGCGTGGCAACATGTTTCAAGGCCCAAATCTCTTTTTCAAGCCAGCTTGTCTTCCTTTAATAAATGTTTTTACACCCAGCACACTTAGTCTGCATGCTTTGCTATTTTTGTTTGATGCTATTTCTTGGCTACGGCAACACAACAAACTAAGCAATTTAATACTGCATTAAATTAAAAATGGCAACACCTTATATTATAATATTATAAAATATAATAAAAGTGCTGCACATTTAATTTAAAAAGAAGGTCACTGAGATTCAGTATTGCTATAAATACTTAGTATTTGTTTAATATATAGTTATAGATATTCAGCATGTTGAACTTTACTGCTTAACCCCAAAGGGGCCACTGGAAATGAGCAGGGTCTCTATAAGTAGTACAGAGGCCACCAGTCACCCAAGAACACCGTCAATGAAAGCTCAGTCCAGGGAAGTCTTTATAGTTTTATACTTTGCTCAAGAGCAGTAGAGGGGTCTATGGTCATGGGATACTCCCATCTATCAGCAACAACAGCAAATGATCAAGCTTCTATCTAGGTTCTCAATAGCAGCCTCTTTGTAGGTAGCTGGGGATGTCAGTATATCTAAGGCCCCACAGCTGTAGATCATAGGGTAGTCGGTCCCCCTTTGCTTCTATGCAACTATCATTTCCCATCAAGATTCTAACTTACAGTGTCCCAGGAGCTGTCTGCCACCAAGTCTTCACAGGCAGATCCTTAAAAGGGAAAATGGCAAAGTGCTCCTCCAGACCTGGACCATAAAACAGTGTCCTTCAGCAGAAATCACTTTTTTTTTTTTTAGATGTCCTCCTTAGACCCTTAGTGCACAAAATGCTGAGGCCCAAATGGTTGTTTCTTGCCTTAGTGATCCCTCTCCTAAGGGCAGCTCCAGGAGTGCTGGAACCCTCCCTGATGAGAAAGGAAAAGTCTTCTAAGGGCTCCTACACATTTATCACCTCCCTAGCCACCTTCTGGATTCCTCCTTCCAGGGACTGCCAGGGTACCATGGGCGTCCGCAGAACTTTTTCCAGGGGGGGGGCATAATTTCAAGGTCATCCATGCTCTGCCCCTTTTTGACAATGTCATAATTACATTATCACGGTCAGAGACTGCAGACGTAGTACAGGAGATGGTCAGAGACTGCAGACGTGATACAGGAGATGGTCAGAGACTGCAGACATGATCCAGGAGATGGTCAGAGACTGCAGACATGGTACAGGAGACAGTCAGAGACTGCAGACATGGTACAGTAGACGATCAGAGACTGCAGACATGGTACAGGAGACAGTCAGAGACTGCAGACACGATCCAGGAGATGGCCAGAGACTGCGGACATGATACAGGAGACGGTCAGAGACTGCGGACATGGTACAGGATACGGTCAGAGACTGCGGACATAGTACAGGAGATGGTCAGAGACTGCAGACATAGTACAGGATACGGTCAGAGACTGCGGACATGGAACAGGAGATGGTCAGAGACCGCAGACATAGTACAGGATACAGTCAGAGACTGCGGACATGGAACAGGAGACAGTCAGAGACTGCGGACATGGTACAGGAAACGGTCAGAAACTGCATACATGGCCCATGCGACTGTCAGAAACTGCATACATGGCTCAAGAGGATAAGGACCTAGTGGGGAACCCCTGATCTGATTCCTGATTCCAGGGGGGGGCAATTGCCCCCCCTTGCCCATACCTGCGGACGCCCATGCAGGGTACATGATAAATATTTAGCTAATCATTTGAATCTCCCACCCTATACTCCGGAAGCTTCTTCCAGAGGCAGGGGGAAGCAATCAAACTCTCAGCCTAGGAATCCCGAGCAGACCTAATCAATCAACCACCCCTCCACTGATTACAATGGAGCCAAAAACTAAATTTGCCCAGTAGCTTAACTAGGAGGGTGCAACAGAACACTTTGCCTTCATGTGTTTTAACAGGTGTCGGAATCAACTTTCATGCAACACAAACCTCAGCCCTGTAGACCACACACACAGTTGTAGGATCCTAATAGACAAGAATTCCCAGGCTGATAGTAGTCTGGTTTCCATTAAAAAAAGAGACAAAAGAGGCAATTATCAAATAGAATTTTATTATTGCATTCGATTTTAGCACAGACGTTACAATTTACAGTAAGGATTTTCATGGAAAGCTCCAGAGACCATTCATGGATGGGGGTCAGACTGAAATATACATTTCTCAACGTTATATGCTAATATTTTAGGAAGCCCATCTAAATATGTCTTTGTATTTGTGAGCGTGTTCTTCTGGTTGCCCTCTCCTTTCTGCCTTTACAATAAATCTCAACCAAGATATTTGTTTGGGTTTTTGAATGAGCTGCATAGAGAACTCCTGCCAAAGTTTTTTTTATGTGGTGGTCAGGAAACCATGTGACTTCCCTGTCCCCATTTTCCCTAAAGATGCCCGCACCTAAAATATACCACACTATGGAATATAAGACCGGGAAGCCAGTGGCAGTGATGGAACATGGGGCTTGGTAGTTGGGAAGCTTTGCTCATCATTAGAGTTGAGAGGACACCTGGATGTTCGGGTTTGGCCGAACTTCGCGGAAACATTCGGGTTCGGTACCGAACGTTATCCGAACTTTACCCCGGACCCCGAACCCCGTTGAAGTCAATGGGGACCCAAACTTTTCTGCACAAAAACGACTGTAAAAAAGTCCTGGAAAGTGCTAGAGGGCTGCAAAAGGAAGAAAAATGGGAGATGTTATTAGATCTGCAATCTGTCCCTCAAAGCAGTAGTAGTAATCTCTACCTAGTTATTAGATCTGCAATCTGTCCCTCACAGCGCCGGCAGCATCCTCTCCCTACACTAACCTGAGAGCATGTGACTGCAGCACTGTGACTCCAGCCTCATAAAGAGGCTGAGTCACATGATGCACTGGCCAATCACAGCCATGCCATTAGTAGGCATGGCTGTGATGGCCTCTAGGGAAAACCAGTGAAACGCTTGTTGATTGGCTGCCCTGCGTGATAAAATACCAGAACCCGAACCCGAAGGTTTTTCTCAAACGTTCGGGTTCGGTACACGGACACCCGAAAGTTCGGTACAGACAGTTCAGGTTCGCTCAACCCTACTCATCATCACAATCTTGCAGGAAAAGGCAATTTAAACTTTTTGCTCATATAGTAGATGGGTTTGGTCATTCAGCTCGACTGCCTGATGGAAAATCCATAGACATTAAAAATCACACGTTCATATTTCAGAATAACAGATTATATTTAATTGTCCCATGAGAATTTATTTCTACCTGGTTGGTCAGTGACTGCAAATATAAATCAAACATAAATAACCAGATTCTTTATATTCAATGCATTTGGGCAAATGACCACCTGTAGAGGGAAAAAATACATTCATCCATTTGGTCAAAAATGAGCAAGCAGATGGATCAAATTGGTTCACATTTGAGAAGCTTGAGTTTCTCTGAGCTGGAAGGTAATTAAGCACATTGGATGATACAATACAACAACGAGGGGGATGGTTCCAGACAGAAGCTGAGGGAATAATGCCCACTCGTGGACACTTGTGGCCAACGTGGGACTTTAGGAGGCGTCATCCCACTCCTTACGGATGGACAGATTCCACTCCCAAGTTAGGTGGTTGTGATTGTCATCGTCGGTGAAGAAGGACTTGTTGTGGTACGTTCCTCGCGATAACATTCCTTTGGGGGCTTCTTCTAAGGGGGTCAGAAACTCGTACTCTTCCACTCGGGGTCCGTAGCTTCCCACCATGAATGTGGCTTTGGCAACTGTGAAGAATAAGCAGATAAAAGAACTCTCACAGAAATTGCAAAAAAAAAATGTAGGACAAAGGCGTTTGGTTCCAGGGACCACTGCAAGCTCTGCATTTTCTAGATTAGCTCCTCACTTACTGCAAAAAAATATATTTAGATCCCAAACGGTCAAATGCAAAAAGTGAAGATCTAATCTAGAAACTGCAAAGCTTGCCGTGGTTTCTGGAACAAAATGCCTTTGTCCTAAGCATGACCCTTAATAGACTTCCTGAGATGGAGGGCAGGGAAGCATCTACCTGTCCTCAAACACAATGGAACCTTGCCTACGTGTGGTGTACTATGCATATGTTGCTTGTGTATGATGGATGATTGCAACACACGCATGTTCAGTTACTTCCCTCAAACCTCTTCCTTCCCCATCACACAGCTGGAAAATGTTGCAGTCTTATAACGACAGCAGTTCTTCATGTGGTCAGAAGTTCTGGTTATTGCTTGCTAGAGTAGCATTAGTAGAATGCATTGACAGCAGATGATTGGTTGTGTTAAGCCTCGTACACGCGGTTCGACGATCGCATACAACAGGTCGTACTTACGACCGTTGTATGCGAAATCGATCGTTCGTATGCGCGATTTGAACAGTCGAACATACGACGGTCATACAAGGGTGTTGTATGAGCAGACTAGAAAACTTGGTCGTACCAACAAGCGGTCATACGACCGTTGTATCGTGTGTACAGAGCAGTTGGTACAACAAAGTTGTATTGTGCAAAACACGCATGCTCCAAAGTCAGAAACGGCCGGATGCTAATTACATGCACCTGAACGTTCTTTCCCCGACCGTACGATCGTGTAGTGCAGTCAGTATGCTGCATACAACAGCCAACATACGATTCGACACGGTCGTACGTGCGATCGTCGAACCGTGTGTACGGGGCTTTACTTTCCACCTCCTGTACTAACATGCAGTCACAATGCAGAGTAGTCATTTCCTTTTCAGTGGTTGGTATTCAGCCCTCTTTCAATACTCTCTAGCTCAGTGGTTCTCAACTCCTGTCCTCGGGACCCACTAACAGGCCAGGTTTGCAGGATAACTGAAATGCATCACAGGTGATATCATTTGCTGCTCAGTGATTGCAGCATTCTAGTCTGCATCTCCCCAAGGTAATACTTAAAATCTGGCCTGTTGGTGGGTCCCGAGGACTGGAGTTGAGAGAACCACTGCTCTAGCTAATGGAGGGAGCACAGGCCCTCCACCATATTGGGACATCTTGGAGAAAAGTTGAGTATGGATTTTGTTTGGCTTTCATTTATTTTCCCCTTATATCATCCCTGTGATATGGAGGAGTCTAGGATCACCAACCTTTGTAAAAGTAGAAAACTTTTATTGTCAAAAACCAGGCAAAACAAAATAGCTTCTCATCAGTATAAGCAATATGAAGCTACTGGTAAACAAAAACTAAACTACGGCTCACCGCCACTAACACTTGTCCCTTAACAGGGTTGTAAAGTCCCTGCCCCTTCCAGGGCTCCAGAATGTGTGCAAGAGCCTAGCAGGGTCTCAGCTGTTCAACAGCCTACAGTCCTCTGACAACTGCACCTCACAGACCCCTGATTACTGCTTCCTGCTCCTTACCGCTCTCTCCCACAGGCAGGCTAACCCTTCCAGGACCAAAGTCCCCATAATGAGGGTTGGGGGTTCTTTCCAACCCAAAAATCTCCCCAAGCCTCAGAATTCCTGGTTCCATATAAGGACTTAACAATCTTGAGGAAAACTGCAAGTAAATGTTTGCTCTTTTACTGGACCATGCAGAAACCCCTCACTGTGCATAGGTGAGATACCTGCCCTGAGTACTTGTCATCCCTTTAAAGCAGTGGTTCTCAACTCCTGTCCTCAGGACCCACTAACAGGCCAGATTTTAAGTATTAACTTAACGATGCAGGAGATGCAGACTAGAATACTGCAAATACTGCAATAACTGCATTTCGGTTATCTTGCAAACCTGGCCTGTTAGTGGGTCCTGAAGACAGGAATTGAGAACCCCTGCTTTAAAGGGACCACAACCCAAAGGGGACTCATTCCTCCCATCCAGGACCCATCCCTGGTGTCGCACCCTAATAGCTTATAAAAAATAATTGTCGATAATATTTTCAGTCATAGGCGTTGTTGCCCCACCAGCTCCTTTCAGACTTTGGTAACAAAAGAAATATTTGCCAGCAAAGATTTACCTTTCACACTGGTCCTGAATGTGTGCTGCACATACTTTAGTCCTGACACGATCTCTCTGCACACCTGTAAGACACAGCATGGGTTTATAGTTCTTTATATTACAATGGAGGTAACAAAGTGTGTAGAGTAGTCTGTAGGTCATAAAAACAACGAACCGTAAAGTGGATTTTAACTCGGTACTCGGAACCTTCTTTCAAGACAAACGTCGTCTTCTTGAGTTTCTCCAGGTCCTCTGCAAATGATAACCGGAGATGAAGCAGAATCTATACTGGTGAATTAAGTCTCAGACACTTATATACTAATATTATATAGCCATGTATAAAGCACTAAGACTGACGGCGATCAGTTAGAATTATTTGATGATTGGGTGCATGCCAAGTAGGATTTATCTCATGCCATCTCAGAATGCACAACATGTTCAGCTTCGAGGTGGATGGGCAGCAGAAGACCATATCAGCCTCCACTCCTGTCAGCCAAGAACAGAAAGCTGAGGCTGCGGGGAGTGCAGGATCCCTAAAACTGGACAGTTATAAGCTGAAAAAAAATGTAGCCCCCCCTCCCCCAAACTTTTCCATCAAGAATAATAGCACAACTACCCTTCTACTCTTCATACCAGGGTAATTCTGGACTCCAACCTCTCTTTTTCCACACCACATCCAATCACTGTCCAGATCTTGCCACCCTTACTGCCATAACATCTCCAAAATTCACTCCACGTTAACCAATGATACCACCAACCTACTAATTCACTCTCTTGGTATCCCTCTCCTTGACTATTGCAACTCCTTCTCATTGGTCTTACACTACACAGGGTATCCCCCCTCAGTCTATCAAGAATGCTTCCAGATTCAGCCACCTTCCCAACCGTTGTGTCCTGTACCCCTCTCTGCCAATCCCTCCGCCCCTTTCTGCCAATCCCTCCACTCAGTGTCCTCCACTCCTCTCTACCAATCCCTCCACTCAGTGTCCTCCACTCCTCTACCAATCCGTCCATTCTGTGTCCTCCACTCCTCTCTACCAATCCCTCCATTCAGTGTCCTCCACTCCTCTCTACCAATCCCTCCACTCAGTGTCCTCCACTCCTTTCTACCAATCCCTCCACTCAGTGTCTTTCACTCCTCTCTACCAATCCCTCCACTCAGTGTCTTCCACTCCTCTCTACCAATCCGTCCATTCTGTGTCCTCCACTCCTCTCTACCAATCCCTCCTCTCAGTGTCCTCCACTCCTCTGTACCAATCCCTCCACTTAGTGTCTTCCACTCCTCTCTCCCAATCCCTCCACTCAGTGTCTTCCACTCCTCCCTACCAATCCTTCCACTCAGTGTCCTCCACTCCTCTCTACCAATCCCTCCACTCAGTGTCCTCCACTCCTCTCTACCAATCCCTCCACTCAGTGTCCTCCACTCCTCTCTACCAATCCCTCCACTTAGTGTCTTCCACTCCTCTCTACCAATCCCTCCACTCAGTGTCCTCCACTCCTCTCCAATCCCTCCACTCAGTGTCCTCCAATCCTCTACCAATCCCTCCCCTCAGTGTCCTCCATCCCTCTTTGCTACTCCCTCCACTCAGTGTCACCCTTCAAATAAAATAATACATTTTTTTTTATCACATGAATGATGCCACCTACGGGTAAGGTCCATGGTGATTGGCGCGGGGGCCGTGTTGCAGACCAGTGTGAGCCGGGTTACCTTCACATTTGGAACTGATGGATCTATAAAGAAAAAAAAAATAGAATTCATTACCAATATACATGTCAATAATTGTGGATGTATCAATGGAAGAATTGGTTTTACTACACAGGTGTTGTACAGCATGTATCAGATATCTGTCTGGAAATTGTAGTAAAGCTTGTCTCTCCCACATATAGAAATGTATCCTACAATCCGAGCTACAACCAGGTTAAAAAATATTAACTAATATCAACGCCTCCAACTAATCTTTTACCACTTCCATCTGCTCATTCCCCACAGTTACAACCTTTGGTACCGCCTGCCCCACCCCATTAAGCTCTTCTGAGCAGGGCCCTCTTACTCTTCTAGTATTCTATTGTATTGTAACTGCACTGCCTCCCTTTTATATTGTACAGTGCTGGATAAACTGTTGGTGCTATATAAATCCTATATAATAATATCAAGATTTGCTTATAGGAAATATTTAGGACTGTTAGTTAGATACAATGTATCCATGGATGTAACAATACAATGTATCCATGGATGTAACGATACAATGTATCCATGGATGTAACGATACAATGTATCCATGGATGTAACGATACAATGTATCCATGGATGTAACGATGCAATGTATCCATGGATGTAATGATACAATGTATCCGTGGATGTAACGATGCAATGTATCCATGGATGTAACGATACAATGTATCCCTGGATGTAACGATACAATGTATCCATGGATGTAACGATACAATGTATCCATGGATGTAACGATGCAATGTATCCATGGATGTAATGATACAATGTATCCGTGGATGTAACGATGCAATGTATCCATGGATGTAACGATACAATGTATCCATGGATGTAACAATACAATGTATCCATGGATGTAACAATACAATGTATCCATGGATGTAACAATACAATGTATCCATGGATGTAACGATACAATGTATCCGTGGATGTAACGATGCAATGTATCCATGGATGTAATGATACAATGTATCCATGGATGTAACGATACAATGTATCCATGGATGTAACGATGCAATGTATCCATGGATGTAATGATACAATGTATCCATGGATGTAACAATACAATGTATCCATGGATGTCATGATGCAATGGGGTTGATTTACCAAAGCCTGAAAAAGCAAAATTTGGTGCAGCTCCACACACAAACCAATCAGCTTCAAGGTTTTATGGTCAAAGCTTGACTGAACAAGCTGAGGTTAGAAGCTGATTGGCTAGCATGCAAAGCTGCACCAGTTTTTGCACTCTCCAGCTTTAGTAAATCAACCCCAATGTATCCATTGTTGTATTTATATAATGTGTCCATAGGTGTAATGATACAATGTATCAATGGGTTTAATGACACAAAGTATTCCTTGTTGTGTTGATACAATGTATCCATGTGTGTAGCACAGCGATGTAGAGAACATACAATGTAACATTTTGCAGGAAGTGCTGTGAAATTTCCCCATCTGCTCTTCCTGTAGCTGACCACACATCCTGATTGCAGAGTCAGCTCAGAGAACTAGGAATGCATTGAGTGTTTCCTCGGCTAGGACTTGGCTTATCTTGTTTCTTCATGGCAGGTTCAATGAGGGCAGGAGCTAACACAAACACCCCAAATCCCAGCTCACTTGTTACCCAGTGGCGGCCTGTCCATAGGGGGCACATGGGTGCCACACCCCCCCCATCCATGCGTCTTGCCTCCCAATCTACATGCAGGGCCCTGGATGCATGGATTTCAATGGGGTTTTTTTTTGAAGCACATGATTAGAGCCTGGGGCTCTCATTGGCTTCAAAAAAGGGTGGGCTCGGGGAGCAGAACCCACCCACTTATTATATATTCGCTATTGTCTGCCTTATTCTCCCCCCTCCCCCCGGCAAATCAGGCAGCAGTTCTTGAGACCCAATTGGCCAGGGAGTCTTAGGCCTCCTGTCTCCTGACCAATCGGGTCTCAGTCAGGACCCACTTCTTGTTCGGCCTGGAGGAGAAGCAATGATGGCCCCGAAGCAAGAAGCTGCAGCCCGGATCCATGTCTGCCTGATCTGCCTCCTTCCTAAGGTAAGGTGGCTTCTGATGGCCACTGCATTCCCGTCCGTCTCCGGTGGGTATTGGTTTGCCGCCCCCCCCCCCCCCCAAAGTATTGAGCACCAGCCGCTACTGCTGTCACCTGTCAGTCACCAGAAATCTGCACTTTGCAGCCATTGCTTCTTGTTGATGGTGATCAGATCTGAGTTAGAAGCTCACACATTTGTGATTCATCCAAATATCTGGGAAGAATCTAAGAATTCAGGAATCTGACCAATCGTAATTCAGGAATTGTTGGGTTCTTCACACCCTGACACTCGACATCTATATATTGATGCAACTTATTGATATTCATTATCCCATAGTATTTAAACATTTAACTGCGGACCTCTTATATTTATTTAGGTCATTTCTTAGGAGGGAATGTTTTGTGCTTTTCTTGATTTATTTGTTGACCTCATGTCTCAAAAATAAAAAGTAAAAACATTTTTTTTCCTTTTTTCTAGTAAGGTAAATATGAAATATTGTATATGAATATATGAAGGCAGCTGGTGGAGCCCAGCGCTCCTTTCTGCATGTTTACCATGGTACCCTTAGCTGCTTTACTGAAAATAAGCAATTTCCAGGAAAATATCTCATTAGAGCCACTAGATGGTGCTAGCAATTTTTTTTATAAGCCGACCCCAAAGAGTCTTAAAGCAAACAGTTTCTGCTGTCTTCTTGTTTTTGAAAACTAGCAGCGCTCTGTGACACCAATGGCCCCGGTATTCATTGCTTGGAGAATAAAGAATTTAAAAAAAAAGAAAAAACTTTTGGATAAAAATAAATAAAAATATAATTGATCTGAATAAAGAAGAGTCACAGTTTTCCTTTTGAATATAAATATATATTTTACCTGCGATGACTGGCCCATCTCCTAGAAGGGATTTCTTGTACTTTTCTAAACTCTCGTCATCCTTGTCCATCTCCTGGATTTCCTGCAGAGATTTTTGGGGTGGAGGTTTGTAGTTCAGTTTGGAATCCACCTCGTCATCGTCCTCCACCTCGGGTGTGACCGGATTGTTCTCAGACATCTTCACCTGCAAAAGCCAAAAACGTCCGTCATTCCGAGCCCTCCAACCACTTTCCTATACAGGGGAACACAGGAAGGGATCCTACAAACAAATAGGGATCTGTAATGGTCACGGTATGGATATCATGTAGAGGAGATCCCATCATTAAATCCTCCCTGTGGCCTCCATTTCAGTCTTACACAGTTGTAACGGCTCCTCTCCTGGGCTGAAATTTGCTTCTTCTGATATCACTGCACACTGTGAGCTTCTCACAACGTGCATTAGAAGCTGCAGCAAGTAAGATAGAGCCCCGTCCCATTTCCTGGCTGGAGGACGTCCAGCATCATCTGGTCCTTTTCCTCTCCAGCCTGACTGTCCCTGGCCCGTCCCTTTCTTTCATTGGATTTCAATTCTTTAAATCACAGAGGCTCAGCGTCACATGTGGGTGTTCTTTATGCAAATACGGCCTCCTTAGGAACGCCCACTACTCCAGACTGACGCCCACCTAACAAGGCATTTTTATATTTGCATAACTCCTCCCACTGCTTGCATCAGGATTGAGGGCTCTTTAGAGGAATACTGAGGCCGGGAAGCTATGTACCGCCCCCTGTCGGCCCCTCCCACCAGCCATGATCTGCCTGCATTGCATAGATGAGCACCGAGGCCCAGGGATGATGTCACTGGGTCTAAAATAAGATATGTAATGAAAATGGAAAGGGCTTATTAAAAAATCTAATTATGTTGATTGGGGGGAGGAGCCAGTGAAGGCAAATATAAGCAGATTAAACTTCAGCTTTAGTACATTAGAGATAAAACAAATCAGTGGGTGGTTTGAAATGGCAGAAACCATACAAATCTGAAAAAACTGATCTGTAATGTAGATTTGAACCCAAACGGGGTGATATTAAGCTTGCTCTGTGTAAGATGTGTCTAAAAATGGTTGCCACTTTTATTTAATGAAATTTTGACCTTTTCCATCCCTTTCCCCGTCTCAGTGCTGCTGCTCTCTCACACATGCACTTGCTCCAGCTTTGCTGCACATCATTGATCTGGGCTGGCCTATTTATAGTGACGACAGTGGACCAAAACCGTACAATGTGCATCGGCCATCCACTTCTCAGGGCCGGATCTGGCCTCTCTGATCTGGGGGGTGCAGTAAAAAAAGTCAGGGGGAATAATGTCAACATGGTGTGTGAGTCACTGACAATCTGTCACACTGTGTCATGACCCGGGAAACACTAGTGTGGGCTCCAAGGACGTTACGGAAGTGACGAAACGCGTCAGGTGGAACGCAAGGGACGTCAGGCCACGTTCGAGTGACACGCAAGCCGATACGGGAGATTCAAAGCGGTCACGGAACGATCACAGCCATTTTGTTCGCATGGATTGTACTGAGAAAATGGGCCAATAAATACATGTTCAAAGAGGTACGCGATGAGATGTCTTTCTTTTCATATATAATACAGAGGAGAGTGGTGACGGGAGTACACAGACAGAGAAAGACAACATATCCTGGGTCGGATTGTAGACCACAAGCGCGCATTGACACTACCACACCGTACGGTTGGAGAGTCATTGGGATCTGGTAAGGAGGGAAGAATCCCATAAAACCTTGTTTTGCACTAAGCACAGCATGAGCACTGTATGAGCACGAAAAAGGATTCATTTAACCACTCCAGGTCCGCGCTATAGCCGAAGTACGGCTCCAGCGCGGACCTGAAATGCCCGGAGGACGTCCATGGACGTCCTCCACTGCGCACGCTCCAGGCGCCCTCCAGTCGCGCCCCCTGGCAGCAGCGGCGGCGCGCGCGTGCGCGCCGCACGCTGCGCGAGCGTGCCCGTGGGTCGGGCGGACTCGATGTCCGCCCGAGACCCGGCGATCGCCTTTAGGAGCCTCAGAATCGTTCTGTGACAGGGGACATAACAGATCTACTGATCCCTGTCACTGGGATCAGTTAGATCTGTTATGTCCCGGCCAGCCCTGCCCCCCCACAGTTAGAACACACCCAGGGAACATATTTAACCCCTTCACTGCCCCCTGCAGGTTAACCCCTTCACTGCCAATGACATTTATACAGTAATCAGTGGACATTTAAATTTCTGATCGCTGTATAAATGTCATTGGTCCCAAAAAAGTGTAAAAAATGTCCGACATGTCCGCCCCAATATCGCAGTCCCGATAAAAATCGCAGATCGCCGCCATTACTAGTAAAAAAAAATAAAAATAATAAAAACGCCATAAATCAATTCCCAGTTTGTAGACGCGATAACTTTTGCGCAAACCAATCAATATACACCGATTGCGGTTTTTTTTTTTACCAAAAATATGTAGAAGAATAAATATCGGCCAAAACCGATGAATAATTTTTTTAATGGATTTGTATTTTAGCAAAAAGTAAAAAATATTGTTTATTTTGCAAAATTGTCGCTCATTTTTTGTTTATAGCGGCGATCAGAAATGACGCAGAGGTGATCAAATACCCCCAAAAGAAAGCTCTATTTGTGGGAAAAAAAGGATGCAAATTTTATTTGGGTACAACGTCGCACGACCGCGCAATTGTCATTCAAAATGCGACAGCGCTGAAAGCCAAAAATTGGTCTGGGCAGGAGGGGGGTTTAAGTGCCGGGTAAGGAAGGGGTTAAAGTTGGATGAATGAATTAAGAAAATTACCAAGGAGTCACCATTTTTTGCACTGGATTGCACCAGCCCTTTATATTAAGAGACTATTATTTTTCACATCAAATTTTAATTATTCTTCACATCAAATTTTAATATTTTCTATGTTATTATTCGTGTATAATTTTCCATGATATATGCACAATCAGTTTGCACTTGATTTGCACGCAAAGTATATGGTTAAGACATTATTGATTAATATAAAACTCACAGAAATTATTATAAGGTTACCAAGAATACATTTTACAGGGAGATTATTCATATTGAGCAAGCGCTGTTACTAACAGGATTCCTCTTCCTGTTTCCAACCTTTTAAGTATCCCTACACTGCTTTTTTTGCACATAGGCTACAGCAGCAGCTGCATAAGAATTACCAGAGGGCCTCCTTGCATCAGGTTCCCCACCAGAATTCCCCCCTACATCAGGCACCAAAGTTTCCCCTTGCTTCAAGGTCCCCACCACAGCATCCCCTTGCTTTAAGGTCCCCACCAGAGTTCCCCCTCCCATCAGGGTTTCCACTAGAGTTCCCCCTTATATCAGGGTACTCCCCAGAGTGCCCCCTTACATCAGAGTTCCCACCAGTGCCCTCTTACATCAGGGTCCCCGCCAGAGTGCCACCTTACATCAGGGTCCCCACCAGAGTGTCCCTTTACAGATGATAAGTTACCTCATCAGAGTGCCTCCTTACATCAACTGTCTGCATCAGATTGCTCCCTTATGTCAATTGCTCCCATTAGACTGGTTCATGGATCAGTGGTTGCACTCTCAGAGACCTGGGGTGGGCACAGCTAAAGTCTGGGGGAGGGCAAAGCACATCCCAGCACCCCCTTAGATCTGGCCCTGCCATGTCTACCCTCTGCCAGGGGCACATGTCAGAGTGACAATGCAGGAGAACAATTAGGAGATAGTTGTCACCCTGTAACAGGAAGCGACTGAGCTAGGACCTTCATGGCAGGATCACCAGGGATCATTTTAATGAAAACTCCAGGTTTAAAAAAGAATTATACAACTTCTGAAATTCCACATGTTGAAGTTTACATGAGATTCAGTGTTTGGGCTTTCATGGCAGTGTTCAGTTTATGGGTGGAGCTCAAGACATTTCTAAATACTGAGATGATAGTCGATGTTCATTTCTTAAGTCATGTGCCATCAGCAGATAGGAAATGAAGAAACCACACGGGGAGAAGACCAACGCTCAGAGACATTTATGTCAGACAATTTGTTGGATTTGTTGAGATGCTCTCTAAGCCCCCCCTTGTACGATCATGCCAGAAAAGAAGCAGCACTTAAAGAGAACCTGTCACCAGACTATTCATTTCAACAACACCCTTTCCATAAGATTATATCAGCTAAAAGCCTCAAGACTGCTGTTGGGTGCCACCATCTTGGATGTGATGTCAGCAGCCCCAACTCAAGTGACTCGCCTTAGTATTCCTCCACCTGCAGCTACATAAAAGGTAATTCAAGGAGACGAAGGGACAGAGGAGCTGGGCCAGCACAGACAGTAATTAGACACTCCCAGCAAAGGAGAGGGCCATGACCAGGCCATGGCAAGGAGGGAGGGGGCTGTGCTAAAGAATTGACTCTTTCAGGAGTAGTGACATTTCCTAGCAAGTTTAAAGACTCATTGCTAGTGAATAGAAAAGGAAATACGCTGCAAGTAAGAAATTCAAACACCTGAAATTAATTAAAGCCCAACTCCAGGAAATTAAAAAAAAGACCAATATTATTCCCCCCCCCCCCACCCTGCACTGCAAGAGTTAATTGCTCATTAGGTCTAGGGGAAGCTGATGAGGTGGATTATTGTATACCCAGATGAGGTCCTCTCCTCTTCGACCTTCAATGCTCTATGCTGTGCGTGGTCCCTCTACATCAGGGATAAGCAATTAGCGGACCTCCAGATATTGCAGAACTACAAGTCCAATCATGCATCTGCCTCTGCTTGTGGCTGTCAGAGTCTTGCTATGCCTCATGGGATTTGTAGTTCTGCAACATCTGTAGGTCCGCTAATTGCATATCCCTGAAAGAATGAACGTCGCATAAAGGAAAAGATAAGTGATCGTTACTCAGAAATTTGAACGATCCTTTACAGTGATGAGGACTTTCTCAGTTAAGAAATCGTGTCGGGGGAGGG
>BLSH010462798.1:10427-21285 GCA_018402905.1 Glandirana rugosa | reverse complement strand
TTTCTTTTAGGTCCTTCCAAGAACTCGCAACGAGGTGGACTGTGATTTCTACTAAGGTGTAACCTGGAGAGTCCCGAAAAAAATTCGGGTTAAGGAAATGAAATTATAGTAAATAAAGTGTATTTAGGGTCCCACTATGAGTGTCAAGACGTGAACCGGCGAGCGTCCCAAGATAGTGTCGAGGACGAGTAGGGTATCTACATGAGACTCTTCAAATTCGGCTAATAGACTTCTAATAGAGACGATTGGATAATCCTTAGGGTCTGAAACAACTGGAGACTGTCTACCTCGGCACCCCTCCACTGGTTCGTTTCTGGTCTTTACGCATAATGGTGGCCAGCATTTCTGGTCTTTGCTTGGTCACCTCCCCACGGCTCCATCTGTCAGAGGTCAACAAAGTCTGGGATTCCTAATAGGTTAGCAGAGATAATCTTCAGATAATCGGCTTAAACTTCTCAGAGTACATCTATGGGATGAGCAGGAGCTGTGATAGAACCCTGCGAGCGGCCAAGTGCAGAACTGTGAGTATCACCCTGGGATTTATGTGAAATAAATGATATTAAAGTAAAGGAATTGGGCTTAAAAAAAGCCCTGAGAGGTCCAATGTGGAATCATCTTTAGTGTCAGGTGGAGCAACGCTCAAGAACCTTCCTGGATTTTCTTTCTATAGAATATTTTTTTATGGAAAGTTCTCTTTTGTAAATTATCTGTGGGATGTGACAAGCGATCAGTCTGTGTACAGGAACTCTCTTAGGGCTTCAATCATACCGACTGCTGTCAATTGATTGACTCAAGTGAAGCGTCATCAAGAGGTCATCCTGGTAATGTAATATACATAGAAATATTTGCTGTCCTTCCTATAGAAATTTATAATTCCTTCCTTGCTTCCTTCTTTCTGTCCTTTCCTTCCTTTGCTGAACTGTCTCCTTCCTTCCTTACCTTCCTCCACTGAAACTTCTAGTTCCTTCCTTACCTTCCTCCACTGAGATTTCTACTTCCTTCCTTCCTTCCTTTACTGAAGTGTCTCCTTCCTTCCTTACCTTCCTCCACTGAGATTTCTACTTCCTTCCTTCCGTCCCTTCTTCCTTCTGTCCTTCCATCCTTTCCTTCCTTACCTTCCTCCACTGAAACTTCTAGTTCCTTCCTTACCTTCCTCCACTGAGATTTCTACTTCCTTCCTTCCTTCCTTTACTGAAGTGTCTCCTTCCTTCCTTACCTTCCTCCACTGAGATTTCTACTTCCTTCCTTCCGTCCCTTCTTCCTTCTGTCCTTCCATCCTTTCCTTCCTTACCTTCCTCCGCTGAAGCTTCTAGTTCCTTCCTTCCTTCCTTTCATCCCTTCTTCCTTCCATCCTTTCCTTCCTTACCTTCCTCCACTGAAACTTCTAGCTCCTTCCTTCCTTCCTTCCTTCCTTCCTTCCTTCCTTCTTTCCTTCCTTTCGTCCCTTCTTCCTTCTGTCCTTCCATCCTTTCCTTCCTTTGCTGAAGTGTCTCCTTTCTTCCACCCTTACCTTCCTCCACTGAAACTTCTAGCTCCTTCCTTCATTTGCTGAAGTCTCTCCTTTCTTCATTCCTTCCTTACCTTCCTCCACTGAAACTTCTTGCTCCTTCCTTCCTTTCGGATCCCTTCTTCCTTCTGTCCTTCCATCCTTTCTTTCCTTTGCTGAAGTGTCTCCTTTCTTCCACCCTTACCTTCCTCCACTGAAACTTTTAGTTAGTTCCTTCCTTCCTCCCTTCCTTCTGTCTTTTCCTTCCTATGCTGATGTGTCTCCTTCCTTCCATCCTTACCTTCCTACACTGAAACTTCTAGCTTATTCCTTCCTTTGCTGAAGTTTCTCCTTTCTTCATTCCTTCCTTACCTTCCTCCACTAAAACTTCTAGTTCCTTCTTTCCTTCCTTCCTTTCGTCCCTTCTTCCTTCCGTCCTTCCATCCTTTCCTTTCTTTTTTGAAGTTTCTCCTTCCTTCCTTCCCTTCCTCCACTGAAACTTCTAGTTCCTTCCTTCCTTTCATCCTTCCTTCCTTCCATCCTTTCTTTCCTTTTCTGAAGTGTCTACTTCCTTCCTTCCCTTCATTCCTTTCCTTCCTTCCTAAGGGAGGGTGGAATGAGAGTTTCACAGAAATAAAAGTCATGCAAATTTTTATTTCGCATGACATGAGGTCAAAGAAAAATCCTGCGCATTTTAGGGCGCTTCCTTCCTTCTTCACCTTCCTCCACTGAAACTTCTAGTGAGTTCCTTCTTTCTTTCCTTCCTTTAGTCTTTCCTTTGCTGAAGTTTCTTCTTCCTTCCACCTCTCCCTCCCTCCTTCCTTCCTTCCTTACCTTCCTCCAATGTAACTTTCTTCTTCCTTACTTCCTTCTGTCCTTTTATTCCTTTGCTGAAGTGTCTACTTCCTTCCTTCCCTCCCTCCCTTCCTTCCTAAGTGACGGAAATAAAGTAGTCATGCAAATTTTTATTTCACATGACACGGAGGTCAAAGAAAAATCCTGCGCATTTCAGGGCCCTTCTTTCCTTCTTCACCTTCCTCCATTGAAACTTCTGGTTAGTTCCTTCCTTCTGTCTTTTCCTTCCTTTGCTGAAGGTTCTCCTTCCTTCATTCCTTACCTTCCTCCAATGTATCTTCTAGTTCCTTCCTTCCTTCCTTCCTTCCTTCCTTACCTTTCTCCACTGAAACTTTCTTGTTCCTTTCTTCCTTCGATCCTTCCTTTCTTCTGTCCTTCCTTCCGTCCTTTTATTCCTTTGCTGAAGTGTCTACTTCCTTCACAGCCTACCTTCCTTACTTCCTAAGTGACGGAAATGAACTAGTCATGCAAATTTTTATTTCACACGACATGAGGTCAAAGAAAAATCCTGCGCATTTCAGGGCCCTTCTTTCCTTCTTCACCTTCCTCCATTGAAACTTCTAGTTAGTTCCTTCCTTCTGTCTTTTCCTTCCTTTGCTGAAGTTTCTCCTTCCTTCCTTCCTTACCTTCCTCCAATATATCTTCTAGTTCCTTCCTTCCTTCCTTCCTTACCTTTCTCCACTGAAACTTTCTTGTTCCTTTCTTCCTTCCTTTCTTCCGTCCTTCCTTCCGTCCTTTTATTCCTTTGCTGAAGTGTCTACTTCCTTCCTTCCTTCCCTCCCTACCTTCCTTACTTCCTAAGTGACGGAAATAAACTAGGCATGCAAATGTTTATTTCGAATTACAAGAGGTCAAAGAAAAATCCTGCACATTTCAGGGCCTCAATACTTCCTACAGTAATGTGATTACCCCAGCCCGCCCCCAAACTGCATTGACTTTTTCCTTTGACCTCCTGTTTTGTGAAATAAAGATGTATTGGATGTATTTTATATCTGTATCTCTCCCATTCTCTCCACACTTCTTATACTACTCCAGGGATCCCCAATGATACCATGGTGGACAGATAGCTTCCTCTAAAGTTTGGATCCAAAGTCTTACCCTTCCAGATTTAGACTCAGCGCTCCACCAACACACCTATGCGCTTCCTTCCTTCCCTGGTCAGAGGATAAATAGAAAAGCGCGCCCAAGACGTTGATTTAAAAAAATTGATTTTTGATTTTATTTGGTTTAAAAACGATAAAATGAAGCCAACGCATTTCGGGGGTCCAACAAACTCCCCCTTCTTCAGGGCTACTGCTGATACTTAAACCTTTGGATTTTTCGTCCGTTGGGAAGTTGAGATCTGCTAAAATTTCAGAGTGGCATCCTAAAATTTTAGCAGATCTCAACTTCCCAACAGACGAAAATCCGAAGGTTTAGGTATCAGCAGTAGCCCTGAAGAAGGGGGAGTTTGTTGGACCCCCGAAACGCGTTGGCTTCATTTTATAGTTTTTCAACCAAATAAAATCAAAAATCAAGTTTTTTACATCAACGTCTTGGGCGCTCCTTTCTATTTATCCTCTGACCACACATGTGAAACGACGTTCCCAGTCGCTTCCAGGGGTAGCAGCCCTGGCCCCGCAAGAGGGCCCACCATCAGAGTCTCCTTATCCCGCCCCACAGAGGCATTGGGAGTCGGGTACCTACCCGTATTTTCCTATAGACAATACCCCCATACAAGGGATCTTGTTCAGCGCGGTCCTCTCTCTATTTTATGAATCTCTTCCTTCCTTCCCTGGAATTCCTAACATGTCTCTGAGCAGATGATTGGTCCACATGTTGCTCCGTCTTCTAAAGAAATGATTATGTAGTGGCCTCCAGGTTGTAGTGAATATTTTTTCCGGGAGTTGTGTGTGGCTCATGGTTGACACAGTTGCTGATGTGAATTTTGCTTTTTTCCCCAATTTGTTATAGGAGCCCCAATTGTTATGGGGGAGGGGGTGATAAGGTTTGATGTAGACCTACACAGCTCCATTGGTGCAATGTATAACTGCAGAGGAGAAGCACCAGCTGCCACCATAGACTGTGCCAATGTCTTAGTGCAGAGGACAGAAAGAGGTTCTGAAGACCACAGCAGACAAAATAAGACCCCCAACTCAGTAGGGCAAGTTCTCGTTTCAAAGTGGGTTTTCACAGTGAATGAGATAACATTGTGCTCACTTCAATCATTTAATGAAGTTCAAGCAAAAAAAAAAAAAAAAAAAACATTTAGGCTCCATGCACACTGGACGCTATAGGGCTGTTTCAGCGTCGGGCAGGAGACGCTGCTCACAAAACGTTCTATTTGCAGTGTTTTGTAAGCGGCGTTTAGCAGCGTTTTTCGGCGTCTGCATTTTTTTTTTTTTTTTTTTTTACTTCATTGGCTTCCATTGACTGCAAAAAACGGCAGACGCCGATATACCGGCGTTTAGCGGCGTTTACCGGCGTTTACCGGCGTCTGCCGTTTTTTGTGGTCAGGAGAACGACTTTTGAACGCCAATTCAGGGCATTCAGATAACAGCCCAAAAACGCCACTGCTGATAAAAGACAATAAACGACTGCGTGTGCGTGGACACATAGGATAAAATAAAGTGACGTTTTTGGGCTGTTAAAAAAAACGCCAAAACGACCAAAAACGGTCATTTTTGAGATACAGTGTGCATGGAGCCTTATGGTTCCTTGCTCATGATTGGGAATTCGTTGCAAAGTGAATTTTCACTTAGCGTCACCTCTTTCAATAACGTGAATTTTAATGAGTGAAATTTTACTTTACAAAGTAAAAAAAATATTTATTTTTGAAACTGATCAGGATCTACTTCTATAATCCACCCTATTGTATAAATTAACGAGCGTTTCATAATACGGGAAGTTTGTGAGCGCTGTCTCACAGAATGAGCAGGATTAAAGCGGTTGTAGGCTCTTTGAACTATCAGCGTTATCCAATTCCATGATCTATTGCAGCCTTTCTCAACCTTTTCACTGAGGAACCCTTGAAATAATTCTCCGGTCTCGCTAAAAATCTGCAACTCATGATACATTAGTGCAGGGTTTCTCAACCAGGGCTCTGTGGAACCCCAGGGTTCCTCCAGAGGTTGCTAGGGGTTCCTTGAGCGATGGTCAATTTCTACCTCTCAGATAAATTCCCAATGATACCATTGATCTTTTTATCTATCTGTAAGGGGGTAATTCTTCCCAATGACCACAAGTGTGAGGAGCATTCTTCCCATTGACCATAACACTAATGTATCATGAGTTGTAGATTTTTAATTTTTAGCAGGGGAGAATTATTTCAAGGGTTCCTCGGTGGTGAAAAGGTTGAGAAAGGCTGCATTAGCGTGATGGTCAATGGGAAGAATTCTCCTTACACTTGTGGTCATTGGGAAGAATTCCCTCCTTACAGATAGATAAAAAGATCAATGATGTCATTGGGAATTTATATGAGAGGTAGAAATAGACCATTGCTCAAGGAACCCCTAGCAATCTCTGGAGGAACCCTAGGGCTCCACGGAACCCAGGTTGAGAAACCCTGATCTATTGTAATACAGACAAGATTGTTAAGGTAAATGTAATTGTTTTTACTGTAAAAAATGATATTCTTGGTCCACTCCTGCCTCATAAACGCAGGCGCCATTGCATGTGTGGGCTTCCGCGTACTGTATAGGTTTTATTTCCGCCATTACATCCTTTAGCTTGCAGTATTCCCGCGCATGCGCATTAGGATCGGCAGTCGTTTCCGTAGCACACAGTAGACATCGCGGGATTGCCGGGGTTGACGTCGACAATAGGAAGTGGCGCAGCCCTGGCATACACCCTGCATTTTTCCGGCGGACTGTAGGCCTGCCGGAAAATGCAGGTGTTCTGAGCATGCGCGGGATGACGTCACTAAAGAAATTATATTGATATTAGCGAAAGGAGAAAGCTATGCACAGTCACAATGAGCTATATTTATTGACCTTGCAGGAATGTTTTAGATGGATTAAAGTGGTCACAATGAGTATACAACCACTTTAAACTTCTGCGCATGCAATACCGCATGTGGCCAGAGGTATGGTGAGGTACGGAGACGCTCGGAAGCATTCGGAAATACCGAAAGTGTCAACAGTTCCAGAGCCGAATGTTTCCGAGCGTGTCTGAGCCTCCTCAACTCTGGCCACATACGGTATTGCATATACCAGCGCCCCCGGACCTCTGGCCACATACAGTACTGCATACACCAGCGCCCCCGGCCCTCTGGCCACATACAGTACTGTATACACCAGCGCCCCCGGACCTCTGGCCACATACAGTACTGCATACACCAGCGCCCCCGGCCCTCTGGCCACATACAGTACTGCATACACCAGCGCCCCCGGACCTCTGGCCACATACAGTACTGCATACACCAGCACCCCCGCACCTCTGGCCACATACAGTACTGTATACACCAGTGCCCCCGGACCTCTGGCCACAGACAGTACTGCATACACCAGCACCCCCGGACCTCTGGCCACATACAGTACTGCATACACCATCACCCCCGGACCTCTGGCCACATACAGTACTGCATACACCAGCGCCCCCGCACCTCTGGCCACATACAGTACTGCATACACCAGCGCCCCCCGCACCTCTGGCCACATACAGTACTGCATACACCAGCGCCCCCCGCACCTCTGGCCACATACAGTACTGCATAGACAAGCAGTCACTGTGGAATTAATTATCTGAGTTTCCATTGTTTCCTATGGGGAAACTTGCTTTAATATACAAGTGATTTGGATTACAGAACGGATCATAATCCAAGGTTCCGCTGTACAAACCAATGCAGACCGGGGGTACACTTTCGGTCTCGTCAGCATTGGAACCTGAGGAGCTGAAACAGTTTAGTTTGTTTTTTTTTTTTACTTCCCAGTTTGAAAATGCGCCAGGGACCTTTCATATTACTGTGCAATTTGTCTTACCCGTGTGTTCCTTCCTCTTTTTGCAAGTTTAAAACAGATCAGAACATCTGCCACTGTTGCTTTGGTGGATTTGGTGGATACAGACACTGGACGTTATTACCAAAGTAAACCAATTGAAGCTGATGTGTGTATTTAGCTAGAGAAAAATACAACAATGTGTACAATGTATCTTAATACGATGCAAAGAGATACAATCCGATTCATCCGCTACAGATCAGTCACAAAAAAATCAGAGAATCTCTAGTCTTTAAAATCAGATAGATTTCATTCCAGCCTTGCAGCTCTTAGAAACACAAAGGAGGAGTTCTACCACTTGCCCACAGGAAGTTTTTACCCCACCCCTTCATGACCAGGCCATTTTTTGCGTTACGGCACTGCATTGCTTTAATTGCGCGGTCGTGCGACATTGTACCCAAAGAAAATTGACGTCCTTTTTTCCCCACAAATAGAGCTTTCTTTTGGTGGTATGAGAAAACACACAACAGGGGCGCACTGACCCAGCACATCATCCTCAGTAAAAAAAGAGTTTATTAAAAGATCATAAAAACATAATCACAAAGGGGTACAGATAACAGGCATTTCGAGCACTAAATGGCTACGCATCCAATCCACCGTATACTGCTGGTGTCATAGACAGGCTGGCTAACGCTTTTTCGGGCCACAGCCTCTTCCTCAGAGGCTCTGAGGAAGCCTCATATTTCACCTAGGGGTGTACTCACTTTTGTTGCCAGTGGTTTAGACATTAATGGCTGTGTGTTGAGTTATTTTGAGGGGACAGTAAATTTACACTGTTATACAAGCTGTACACTCAGTACTTTACATTGTAACAAAGTGTAATTTCTTCAGTGTTGTCACATGAAAAGATAAAATAAAATAGTTACAAAAATGTGAGGGGTGTGCTTACTTTTGTTAGATACTATATGTACTTACTTGGAGATTAGAGTTGAGTGAACCCGGACTGTAAAGTTCGGGTCCATACCGGACTTTGGGGTGTCCGTGACCCGAACCTTGACATTTGCAAAAAAGTCTGGGTTTGGGTTCGGTATTCGGTTATTTTGCGCGCTATTTCTATAGCTGCAGGGCCGCCAATCAACAAGCGTTTTACTCGTTTGCCCTTAGAAGCCATCACAGCCATGCCTACTAATGGCATGGCTGTGATAGGCTAGTGCATCATGTGACCCAGCCTCTATATGAGCTGGAGTCATGTATGCAGCATGTCACATCTTCTCAGGCTAGTGTAGGGAGAGCATGCTGCCGGTGCTGTGAGGGACAGATTACGATCTAATATGATCTCATCCTGCATTACAGACAGGTTCCTAGCTGTGCTGTGAGGGGAAAGCTTAGCATTCTAAAACCATCTGATACTGGACTAGGTAGAGTTTACTAGTGCTGTGAGGGACAGATTATTGTTCTAAAATCACCTCCTAGTGCTATAGGGAGAGGTTGCTGCTGGTGCTTTGAGGGACAGATTATTGTTCTAAAATCATCTCCTAGTTCTATAGGGAGAGGTTGCTGCTGGTGCTGTGAGGGACAGATTATTGTTCTAAAATCATCTCCTAGTGCTATAGGGAGAGGTTGCTGCTGGTGCTGCGAGGGACAGATTATTGTTCTAAAATCATCTCCTAGTGCTATAGGGAGAGGTTCCTGCTGGTGCTGTGAGGGACAGATTATTGTTCTAAAATCACCTCCTAGTGCTATAGGGAGAGGTTGCTGCTGGTGCTTTGAGGGACAGATTATTGTTCTAAAATCATCTCCTAGTTCTATAGGGAGAGGTTGCTGCTGGTGCTGCGAGGGAAAGATTATTGTTCTAAAATCATCTCCTAGTGCTATAGGGAGAGGTTCCTGCTGGTGCTTTGAGGGACAGATTATTGTTCTAAAATCATCACAAACTGCTAGAGGGAGAGGTTCCTGCTGGTGCTGTGAGGGACCGATTATTGTTCTAAAATCATCACATACTACTAGAGGGAGAGGTCCCTGCTGGTGCTGTGAGGGACAGATTATTGTTCTAAAATCACCTCCTAGTGCTAGAGGGAGAGGTTCCTGCTGGTGCTTTGAGGGACAGATTATTGTTCTAAAATCATCACAAACTGCTAGAGGGAGAGGTTCCTGCTGGTGCTGTGAGGGATTGATTATTGTTCTAAAATCATCTCCTAGTGCTATAGGGAGAGGTTCCTGCTGGTGCTGTGAGGGACAGATTATTGTTCTAAAATCATCACAAACTGCTAGAGGGAGAGGTTCCTGCTGTTCCTGTGAGGGACAGATTATTGTTCTAAAATCATCTCCTACTGCTATAGGGAGAGGTTCCTGCTGGTGCTGTGAGGGACAGATTATTGTTCTAAAATCATCACATACTGCTAGAGGGAGAGGTTCCTGCTGGTGCTGTGAGGGGCAGATTATTGTTCTAAAATCATCTCCTACTGCTATAGGGAGAGGTTCCTGCTGCTCCTGTGAGGGACAGATTATTGATCTAAAATCATCTCCTAGTGCTATAGGGAGAGGTTCCTGGTGGTGCTGTGAGGGACAGATTATTGTTCTAAAATAATCTCCTACTGCTATAGGGAGAGGTTCCTGCTGGTGCTGTGAGGGACAGATTATTGTTCTAAAACCATCTCCTAGTTCTATAGGGAGAGGTTCCTGCTGGTGCTTTGAGGGACAGATTATTGCTCTAAAATCATCACAAACTGCTAGAGGGAGAGGTTCCTGGTGGTGCTGTGAGGGACAGATTATTGTTCTAAAATCATCTCATACTGCTATAGGGAGAGGTTCCTGCTGGTGCTGTGAGGGACGGATTATTGTTCTAAAATCATATCACACTGGTGTAGGGAGAGGTTCCTGCAGTTGGTGTGAGCGGTGCATTTCTTACACAAAAATAAAAAGTGCGTCTACGTTGCTGTTTTCCAAAAAAAAAAGAATTTATTCTTTTTTTTTTGTATTAATAAATAGTGCTACATAGTACATTTGTGGCCAGAATGAGGAGAGCGTCAAATAAGGGACGTGGTCGTGGTCGGGGTGCTGCTGGTGTTGGTGGTGTTGGTGAAGTTCCTGTTGCAAGGAGAGGACGTGGTCGATCTGTGCCAGCTACACGCACAAGTGAAAAACCTTCTTTAGGTGCGAGTAGCCGACAGAACCTTCACCGGTATATGGTAGGCCCAAATGCCACTCAACGAATGGTGAGGCCAGAACAAGTACAGGCGATAGTAGATTGGGTGGCTGACAATGCCTCCAGTTCCTTCACATTATCTCCCACCTTAGATGATAGCGGACATGAACAAGACCGGAGTGGTAAGCAACTCACCGTAAACCCGGATGGTATATGGCCACTTCCAAGACAGCCGATGAGCGTGGATTTCTTCCAAAAAGTGAACACGCACATCGACCGTGTCTAGCTGGTGCAGGAGAGGAACGTTGTCCTTGAAGTGGTTGTGGTGGTTGTGGTCGTCGTGGGGCTGGTGCTGGTGCAGGGAATAAACTGCGAGAGGAGTAAGACCGGTGTTTACATGATACATCGTGATAAATAATTATGTTTTTTTTTTCTTATTTAAGAAAAAAAAAACCTTTT
>BLSH010462752.1:373945-396043 GCA_018402905.1 Glandirana rugosa | reverse complement strand
CCTGTGCTTCCCCTTGGCCCAGTGTCCATGTGGGGGGGATGGGGGGTCCCCAGATCCGTGCCCCGAGGTCCAATGGTGTTTTAGCTGGCTTGATGGGTTTTAGGAGCAATGGAAGGAGCTGCGGCCTAGTCGCGGCAAAAGCCGCGGCCTAAATTTTCGGGCTCCGCGGCGGCCGCTCGCGGACGGCGAAAATCTCTTGCCCGTGTTGTGTGGATGGATGGATGGAGGCTCCCTGGGTGGTTATTAATGCTCACCGGTCTCTGCAGAGGACGGATGGCTGGAGATTAGCTCTGGATCTTCGGAGCTCCAGCAGGATGCGTCCGCCGTCCTCGGTGTCCAGACCACGCCCCAAGAGAATTATGATGTGGTGTAATATGAACCCCTAAGTATCGAAAGGAGTTTGAGCACCATGTGAATGGAAAATTGTCCTGGATTATAGTGGAGAGGTCCTGTGATATATTAATGGGAAGGATAGAACATTTGGATAGGTTAACACTTAGGCCTGAGATTTTATTAAAACTTTTTAGTTATTGTAACAGATTAGGTAGTGATATTAATGGGTCAGTTAAAAATAGGAGGGCGTTGTCTGCATATAAGCTCAATTTAAATTAATTAGGGCCTTTGGTACAACCTTTTATGTTAACATTATTTCTAATAGCCCAGGCCAGAGGTTCCATGGCGAGGGCAGATAATAATGGGGCTAAAGGACAATCTTGTCTGGTTCCCTTTTTTATGGGGAAAAATTCTGAATTAGTGCCTGGCATTTTGATTCTTGTTTGTGGGAAGTGGTAAAGTGCTTTATACCCATGGAAGAATTTGTCAGATATACTGAATTTTGAGAGAACTAAATCTAAATATGGCCAATTAACGCTATCAAATGCTTTATTTATATCAAGATTAAGGAGGATTAAGGGGTGGGAAGATATGTTGGCGTCTTGGATGATGTTTATAACCAGCCTAATGTTGTCCGTTATTAGTCTGTTATGTATAAAGCCAGTCTGATCTATATGGACTAGAGAGGGAATTACTTTTGCTAGTCTGTCGACCAAATATTTTTATATCATTGTTTAGTACTGAGATGGGATCATAATTTTGGGGAAGGATATGGTCTTTATGAGGTTTGGGAATTAGGGACATATTGGCCAGAAACATTTAATTAGGGAAATGGTTACCTGAGAGAATGTGTTTAAATAATTTGGTTAAGTAAGGGGTAAGAAGGGTGATACATTTTTTATAGTAGGAGGTAGAAAAGCAATCTGGCCCTGGGGCTGTAGTAGCTTTTAGGGATTTAATAATGTTAAGTATTTCGCTATCTGTGCAAGGTGCATCAAGGTTTTCGATTTGTTGATTGGACAAAGTGGGAAGAGGAGTTTGGTTTAGCCACTCTCTAGCTAAATCTGTGGGACTCTGTTGAGGGTGAGATAGGAGGTATTTGTAAAATTTTTGAAAAAATTGTTGTACCTCCATAGGATGAGTGACTAATTTGCCATTGATATCTCATAATTTATATACATGGGGAGGGTTAATGGATTGGTTGAGTTTTCTTGCAAATATAGAAGAGGTAGAATTGCTGTGTAGGAAGAATTTGGTCTTTGGAAAATCTCATCCGTTTCTCTACATTGGCTGATAATATATTGCCTAGAGCCTGTCTTTTAATATTAATTTGGTGGGTGATATCTGGGGATGTAGAACGGTTGAATTTGTTTTATAAGGAGTTTAATTCTTTAGTTAGATTTTTAATGTCAGATAGTCTAGATTTGTTTTTTATGTTTATCAGTTTGCCTCTGAGAACTGCTTTGTGGGCCGTCCATAGTGTAGTTGGGGTGGTATCTTCTGTGTTGTTTAGTTAAAAGTAATCTTCTATATGTGAAGCTATCTGTTGTGCAAGGGATGGATCTGAAAGGAGAAAATCGTTAATCCTCCATCTATAATAAATATTGGCAAGGCCTATTTGTGAAATTTCAAACATTACCATATTGTGATCTGACCAGGGGCATGGGTAAATGTGAGATTTTGATGAGTTAGCCAGAAGGATGGGGGTTGTAAAGATATAATTGAGTCTGGAGTAACAATCATGTGGTGGGGAATAAGAGGTATATGCTTTGATGCCAGTGTTGTGTGTTCGCCAAGTGTCTATGAGTTGGAAATTGTTAAGTGACTTAGAGATTTTGAAAAAGCCCTAGATGATGGGGCCATCTTACTTCTGTCTAGGGTTGGGTTAGCGGCTAGATTAAAATCACCTCCTATTATTAGGTGAGGAGAATTATATTTGTCTAAAACTTCAAAGAATTTTTTGAAAAAAGAGGAATGAGCCTCGTTGGGGGTATAAACTGAGGCTATGGTTATACAGCGGCCATTAATTGATGCTTTGAGGATCAGAAATCAATTCTCATGATCTCTATATGTGGGTTGAATATCGAAAATAATAGAGTTTTTGATAAATATGGCGACTCTTCTCAATTTATTTGAATGGGTAGTGAGGTAAAATTGATTGTATGGTTTGTCAAAAAATTGTGGGGGGTTGGAAGTAGAGAAGTGAGTCTCTTGTAGGAGGATAATGTCTGCTTTCAGTCTTTTATAGTGATATTATTCTAATATCCTTTTTTATTTTTTTGGGGAGTAAGGAAGCTAAGGTGATGAGTTTGTGCTAAGATTTGTTTATGATGTTTAGAATGTCTAGTGTTGTATGTAATACTGGTGATAGAGGGACTCTTTAGAATATTTAACCTTATAATGATGGTATAGAGCAGGGATATGCAATTAGGGGACCTCCAGCTGTTGCAGAACTACAAGTCCCATGAGGCATAGCAAGACTCTGACAGCCACAAGCATTGGACCCAGAGGCAGAGGTATTATGGGACTTGTAGTTTTGCAACAGCTGGAGGTCCGCTAATTGCATATCCCTGGTATAGAGCATATCCTTCTTAGATGTATTGTGAAATACAAACATTGAACACTATACCTTAGTGAAAATTCTCACATTGATGTAACAAATTGAAAGAGAAGACAACCTTCCTAGAGAACTGAATACATATAGTAAACAATAAATGATCAAAAAGTGGTGATAATAACAAAGGGGGTCGGGTGAAAAAAAGGTTAGCCGGCCAAACATAATGTGTCAAAGGACAAATTCATCCAATTCTTGCCAGTGGGGAGATTCTCAACAACAGTCCAATTGAACTATTGAAACCATGAGAAAAGAAAGCAAAGAAAAAAAGTAAAACTAGGAAATGGTCGCTTGGCAGTCGCCAATGACCCATAACAAATACCCACTGGTGAGAAGGGGAGAATCCAGTGACGGTGGATAAATCATGCAGCAGCAATTATTGTAAATGTGTGCGAGCCCGTAATTATATAAAAGTGCAAAAACTTAACAAGGTAAAATGATTTGTAATTAGAGTTGAGCGAACACCTGGACGTTTGGGTTCTGCGGGTCCGTCCGAACTTTGGGAAAAAGTCCGGGTTCGGCATCCGAACGTTGCCCGAACGTTATCCCGGACCCAGAACCCCATTGAAGTCAATGGGGACCCGAACTTTAAGGCACAAAAATGGCTGTAACAAAGTCCTGGCAAGTGCTAGAGGGCTGCAAAAGGAAGTAAAATGGGGGTAAGAGTGGGGCAAGTTCCCTACAAAAAAATGGGGATAGGGAAAATAAATTAAAACCAAATAAACTAGGAGATGATTTTTGAACAATAATGTGTCACTTACAGCTGCAGCTAAAACCTCTCCCTTTAGAACTAGGAGATGATTTTTGAACAATAATCTCTCCCTCTACCTAGTGCAGTCAGATCGCTCAAAGCAAGCAGTATGTGAAATCTCAAATTACTCCCACAATCTGAGCGTTGTGTACGATCCCACAATCTGATCGTTGTGTACGATCCCACAATCTGATCATTGTGTACGATCGTAATGATCGTTGTGTTAGGCAGGGTTTGATCTGCAATCTGCAACTCAAAGCAGCAATATTTGAAATCTCAAATTCCTCCAACAATCTGATCGTTGAGCACGATCGTAGCGATTGTTGTTTTATGCAGAGTTTGATCTGCAACTCAAAGCAGCGGTATGTGAAATCTCAAATTTCTGCTATCTGTCCTCAGAGCAACAGCACAGCAATAGTAATCTATCTCAGGATGCAGGATCAGATGTTGTTAAAATGTCTCTAATCTCTCCCTGGCTCTGTCAGCTTCCTCTCCCTACAGCTAACCCAAGAGCATGTGACTGCAGCATCAAGCGACTCCAGCTTATAAAGAGGCTGGGTCACATGATGCACTGGCCAATCACAGCCATGCCATTAGTAGGCATGGCTGTGATGGCTTCTAAGGGCAAACCAGTGAAACGCTTGTTGATTGGCTGCCCTGCAGCTTCTCAACACGTGGAGTAAAATACCAGAACCCCGGACCCGAACCTGAACGTTTTTTGAAATGTCCGTGTTCGGGTCCGGGCCCCGGACACCCGAAAGTTCGGTACGGACCCGAACGTTACAGTTCAGGTTCGCTCAACTCTACTTGTAATTCAACCATTGAGGAAAGTGTCATTAACAGTTATAACCAATAGAGGGAGCCCAAGATCAGGCTTAGAGGTCTATCTAGATAATTACATTACTATACTATAGGAATATAGCAAAAATCCTCTCCCATTGAGACCGATTACAGGTTATAAAACAAAATAACCTTATTCCCTCTTTAATTGGGTTATGGTTGGAACAGTTTAAGGGAAATTCACTGTATAGAGTACCTTATCTAGGTAATATTAGAGAATGTTGTTTCAATGTGATGTGATCAAAGCTGTAAAAAGGAAGTTATCATATTTTATCCTGAATTGTATAATGAAAGATAGTAGTTCATTGGTATCCAAATTAGCATTTATAGTGCTAAGGATGATGTTTATAGTATACGTAGTCTTTGTACTACCATAACCGGAGGTAACATACATTTAAGTGAGGGATTGCTGAGATTGATGAGGACCGATTCTCCCGTTTGAAAATGTGCCCTAAAAATATGCAGTAAGTATTGTGATGTGTTCAAGTATTGTAGGGGAACTGTTCTGGGCAGATTTGGCCACTAGATGGGGTCTCGATATAGTCCAAGGAGAATGGGTGAAAAATATTCTTTAGAAGTTACTAGAAAATATATTATATTTTGTTCGAGAGAGATCGGTGGCGTTATGGTATGAGACTTAGGTCTGTATCAGAATGTTATAGTGAAGGACGCTATCACCAAACTAATATCAAAGGTATCTGTCTCTCCCTTGCTCTCTCTCCTCTATCCTCTCTCAAACTGCACTCCTTCTCAATTCCTCTTTACTCCTCTCTTCTCTCCCCTGTCTCCCATCTGCAAAGATCATCCTGTATTTAGAGTATAGATGGAAAGGGGGGGGGGGGTATCCAGGTGAAGCCAGTCAAGCCATCAGGTCCCAGGAGGGTATACTGTTGCTTCTTTGGTCCCTGCAGGAAACTGGTGTAGACCAGATTAGCGAGGGTCTGGGTGTTGAAGGAAGGCGCAGGGAGGGTTCCGGTTTGTGTAGTCCCAATTTAATAAGCAAGTCTTTGCCTTCATGTTAAACACTGTGTGTACTGCCATTATGAGGAACCGTTAGTTTGAATGGGAAACCCCACCTGTATCTTATGCGGACGTTTTGAAGCATGGATGTGACCTCCTTCATGTTCCTTCACCTTTCCAGGGTGGCTGGGGAAATAACCAGAAACATTTGGCTCCTGGTTCCATCTAGTTCAATATTCCTGACATTCCTGGATGCTCTCCAGATGTCTTCTTTGATAAGGAAGTCCTTAAGACAAAGTATGATGTCACAAGGGGGTTTGGGCAGAGGGCTCTGTGAATTCTGTCACAAATGAAAGCCTCGTCTGGTTTTTCTGGTGTAATAGAGTAGAAGAGTTTGAGTATTGCTGGCACCAGATCTGATACTGACTCGGGGACCCCATGTATGCGCAAATTATTCCTTCTGTTCCTGTTATCCAAATCTTCTATTTGAGTCTGGATAAAGGAGAAGTTTTCTGATAATAAATAATATTCTTTTCTTAGGTCATTGTGTGCTAGAGTCAGTTAATCATGTTTTGCCTCTAATCTATCTGTGCAAGCCTCACAGATAGATTAGAGGCAAAACATGACGAACTGACTAATGCAGATATTTCCAATGATAGTGCATTAGTGACTTTGTTGTGGATCTTATTTGCCAACTTTTCATAGATTTTAGAGAGGCTGTCATCTAGGTCAGCTTTGGTGAGGTTTGTAGACTGTGCAAGGTGGTATTCACGGTTCATTTGAGCAGAGAGATGTCCAGATGTGGATGCGGAGCCTCCTGAAGGCGGGGAGGCCCCAGTGCCAGTTTGAGACATTCTTGTTTTCTCCTGGGAGCGAAGCAAGTATGTTGTGAGATTGCCCTGTGAGCGCCAATTCCGGGATCTCTTATTTCTAGGCATACACTGGATGAATGCTCAGGGGTGCTGAGGGGGAGAAATTGGGCCTTGGGTGTTGGTGGTGCCTTCACACCATAACCCTTCACAGTTATCCTTGGCAAACACAGGATTGGATTCTGCTCTTAAAAATGTCACAAAGGTGTGGAAAAATTGGGCCATGGGTGTTGGTGGTGTCTGCAGGACTGACACTGTGTTCAAATAATTCAGCTGACTCCTCCGTGCATGATGATAGGGCTATGGCAGGAGTAGCTGTGGACAAGGAGGCAGTATAGGCTGCTCTGGCAGCTGTGGTGGACTGCTAGTGTCAGTTTGGGTGATAGAGGATGAGGAGAATGAGGAAGGTTTAGTAAGCCAGTCCACCACCTCCTCTCCAAGCTGTGGCTGGATAGCATGGGCAACATCATTAAAACGAGAAAAACGTGCCCTGCCTGAGGATGGACCATGTCCACCTTTGCCTGTGGACACAGACGTTGCTAGCCCCCTCATAGTGGCATGAGAAAGTCTGCCTCTCCTTGTTGGTCTCCCAGACATGATGGGGGCTTATTTCCCAAATGTAATACATACCAGGAAATGTCTAATTGGATGTACTTTATTCAATGAAAAGTGGTGTTTTGTGCACTTTTAATTGAGGACTGCCACTGACAGAAAAGCAAAAACTATAAAAAAAATAAAAAAGGGGGAACAACAGCTTTGCAGTCTGAAAGATTGCAGCTGATAATTTAAAAAAGGGGGGCAGGCACAGGACAAAAAAAAACGACCAAAAAAACCCCCCGCAGTAACCAAAAAAAAAAGGGTGTATACAGCACTGTATGCAGCACTAAATGTTATATAATGCTGTGTTAAACACTGCACTACACTAACACACAACAGTGACACCACACTATACTCCCACTACACTGTCAGACTATACTCACACTACACTAACACTCTACACTCAGAGTTACAGTAACCCACCAACTCACTAGTAGCAAACTGAGCCCTGCTCTTTCTATCTCCACTCCAACAACACACTGCACAAGGTTCCTGTGGGAAGCCTTTTATCGCGTGGGGTGGGACTATGAGCACTGAGCCATGGCTGGCAAAATCATCATGACTTTTTCCAATCATGGCTCTGACTATGCTCTGTTCCCTGATTGGGCAAATCCTAGAAATTGCTTCATCCAATTAGGGCGCTAGAATGCACCATGCAGCGCACAGTGCATTGTGGAGTGCTGGGTGGGAGAACATCCGCTGAGCGCTCCGCAAATTTGAGTTTTCCCCGAATGGGCGAACAGGTGATGTTCAGCCCAAGCTTTTGCTTGGCCCGAATTGTTTGCCCAACTCCACTGGTGAGATGATAATGACCTTGTGTATTCATCTAGCTCTGTTTACTGCAGACTGGCTGTGAAAATTGTCACCCCCCCCCCCCAAATTAAAGTCCTTTTAAAGGCATATTGTCAAAGCCAAGTTATTATCATGTCCCATCAGCATTAATATCAATTTTTCCAATATTACAATGTGCTTTGTAAATATATATATTTTTAACCTTGCCATGGCCATATGACTGCAAAAAAATGTGACCCTCAGTGTAGAACTTCTACATTTGCAGGACACATAGCACCAAGAAAATGGGTTGTGGGCCGGGAATGTTCCTGACTTAAAAAAAAACTGTATTCACCAACCAGAACTGACTTGTTCACTTCCTATTCAACATTCACATTGCTGTGTGCTCAAAGGGGCAGAGAACTTTAAAGAAGAGACATCTTAAAAAGAAAACAAATTAGAGGCAGATTATCTGTGATGATGCAGGTCAATGTAGGTTCACCCAGAGCTACAACTTCAAACATATAATCAATAAAATAGCTTATCTTGTTTTCTCAAAAAATAATAACCGCACCATATCAGTGCTAGCAAAGCCCCCAACCTCCACCGTCTCCTACATTCTTCTCTCTGCATATTGATTTCCCACAATTCCCTGGAAACATAAGTCAGATCTGCTACCCCGTGTTATTAATGGCAATCCCAGTTGCACCTAACTTCCATTTCCTATGAATTACATTAATTACATGACAGCAGAAAATAAAAAGAGTTGGTTCTCCTCCAGCTCTGAAACAGGTGTATGTTTACTAGATATATGTCACTTGTAACAATATAAGACTTATAGTAGTAGCTCTCTGTAGGAGAAAGAGGACATTTCTCAAGGTTAAATGCTTTGAATCATAACATAGATGAAGGTAAAGTTGAATGCAAGATTGAAATAAAGCATGAATTTCCCTATTATTCTGGTTACGTTTTGTCACAGAGATGCAGTACTGTAGAGGAAATGTAACAAAAGGGTTCTTTTTAATAATGTCAATTTTTATATTGTGTTAACATGTTTTTCATTTTTCTTTAAATCATTATATTCGAATCCTACATAAGACTTTAATTTTACTTAGCCACTTGAAATCCAGCTTTTTTAAATTTTTCATGCCCATGTTAAATCTGCATGTTTGCTAGAAAATAAAATTGCCAACAATAAAATATTTTTTGAAAACATTTTTTTTTTATCAAACACATATTTTCAGTAAAAAAATATTCTAAAATTAACATATACAAACAGAATATTTATGTCCTTTTTTTCCACAAATAGAGCTTTCTTTTGGTGGTATTTGTTCACTTCTGCAGTTTTAATTTTTTGCGCTATAAACAAAACATAAATATCCAAAAAAAAGTAAAAAACACATTTCTTCAACATTTCTTCCTCAGTTTAGGCCAATATGTATTCTTCTACATATTTTGGTAGAAAATAAAAACAAATTAGTGTATATTGATTGGTTCGCACAAAAGTTATAGCGTCTACAAAATAGGGAATAGATTTATTTATTTTATTTTTATTTTTGTTTTACCACTAATGGTGGCATTCTATGATTTTTAGAAGGACTGCAATATTGCAACATTGTGGCGGACAGATTGGACACTTTTGATACTTTTTTGGGACCAGTGACATTTATACAGCGATCAATGCTATAAAATGCACTGATTACTATATAAATGACACTGGCAGGGAAGGGGTTAACACTAGAGTGCGATCAAAGGGTTAAGTGTGTTCCCTGGGAGGTGTTTCTTTTTTTCTTTAAATATGTTTATCGAGAATTTCCATATAAAAGTAGAAAAATATCATAAACAAGAATCATATGACAGCAAAGGCATCGAGAGAAATAGCAGAGCCTTCACAATGTTAAACTAAGAGAACAGTGGTAAATAAATAGCCTTGACAGCAAGACTTAAAGTTAACTAGCATTCGTAGGTTAACTGGTATAAAACTTATCTGGTCAGACATATGTAACTAACTAAGAGTTCTACCAAAGAAAAACAACCTAAGGAGTGGAAGCAGGTAAACCTTCTAACCGTATAGGGGAGAAGAGATTATTAGGGTTACTAAGTTTACATTTCAAATGGAATAGAGTAGTAGAAAAACATGTAGAATATATGGAATGCCTAGGGGGAGGGAGTGATGGGGGTCTGGGATTCAGAGGTGTCCCGGATCCTGAATTTGCTCAGTGTGTTGGCAAGATCTGCACGTAGATACCAGTTAGTGTATCTAAAGGATGTCATGTGCATAGAAATCTGCCGATAGCGATTGTTTCACAGAGGCGATTTGAGGTGGAGTAGGGTGGATCCAGGCCTGCATGAGGACTCTATGAGCTATTAGAAGGCAGATATGCACCCAATGGGGAAGAGAGTTACACGAAGGTGATGCTGAAGAGGACATTGAAGCATCAGAGCTGAAAAGGCATAGTAAGGGGTCTTTGGGAAGAGATATATGCTGAATCTTGTCTTTATATTTCAGTATCTGATCCCAGAAGGTGGAGGTGGCTCGGCAGGTCCACAGTCTGTGAAAAAGAGACGACCGTGAGGTGGTACACCAGGGGCATGTAGAGAGAGAGGAGTCCTCTTTGCTGTGGCGAATGGGCGATTTTGAATTGGGTCTCTCTTCAAGCTTCGCAGACCACCAGAGAGTGTATTTTTTTGGTATCCTGCGAGGATCTTTGCAGGTGCATCCTGGTTTTCAAGGATGGATGACCAGGGTTTAAAGGGGACGATGTGGTATTTGGAAGCCTGGTATGTAATGAGGTTAGAGTAAATCTCCAAGATAGAATATTGGTTACGTTGAAACATTGTATAGATGATTGAGGGCTGGCAAGGGTTTTGGTGTAGGCTGAAGCAGGATTTCAGGTAGTTGGTTAGCTGGTAGTAATGAAACACCTGGGATGGTGGCAAGGAATACTGGTTGGCCAGTTCTGGGAAGGGTCTGAGGGTTCCATGGGCAGGATCGAAGAGATTGGGGACAGTCAGCAGGCCGGAAGAAGACCATTGCGCAAAGGGCTTTTGTGCCTTGGAGGGAGGGAACATTGGGTTGCCAAGTATGGGCAGGTGGCTAGAGATGGTGTAGGGTAAGCCCAGGAGTCTCCACACCTCTCTCCAGGCAATGATGGTGTCTCTAATCAGTAGATTAGGAAGGAGGCAGATAGTACCGGCCTAGAATGTAAACAGCCTGGAGATTAAACGGGGACAAAAGGGTGCCCTCCAGCATGTAATTGGAATGGCGTGAATTTTTGAACAGCCAATCGATACCCAGTCATAATAGGCAAGAGAGATTATAAAATCTGATATTGGGCCTGCACCACACTAACTCTTTGGGAGACTTCATTTTTGAAGCGCAATTCTTGGCTTTCTGTCACACCAGAGAAATGGGAGCAGAGCAGTATGTACTCTTTGAACAACTATATGTTTTAGCAGAAGAAGAGTCTGCATCGGGTATAACAATCTTGCAATTGAGACCATTTTGAAGAGATGGCAGGGTCGCCCATGCTTCCAACTCCCATACAATCTTATCTATCACTGGAGAGTAGTTTAGACTATATAAAGAGGAGGGTTCCCTACCAATTCGAATGCCTAGGTAGGGGATATATTGCTTAGCCACTATAAACTGAGATGAGTCAATCCAGTCTTGAGACAATTGTGGATTGAGTGCTAATATTTCGCCCTTGTCGAAATTGATCCGTAGCCCTGAGCAGGCTGGGAAGGTTGCAAACAGTTCTTGGAGGAAGGATATATCTGAAGAAGAGTCGGTTGAGAAGAGAAGAATGTCATCGGCAAATAGAGCCGAGCAAACAATTTGGTTGCCTACCGCGACACCGCTGACTCCTGAGGGGGAGTTAAGGAGTCTGCAGAGTGGTTCGATAGCTATGTTAAAGAGAGGGGAAAGAGGGCACCCTTGATGAGTGCCTTTGGTGAGGTGGATGTTGGGTGACATAAAGTCAGGGGTGACAAGGCAGGCATTTGGAGAGGCATACATCTTTTGAACAAAATGTAAAATGAGGCCCTAAATGCCGAATGCTCTCATGACCATGAACAGCCAGGATAAGCTAATGTTGTCGAAAGCCTTTTCGGCGTCTAGCGAGATAATGGCTATGTCATGGTCAGAGTGGGTCCTAGCATACTCAAGGGCTAAGGGCTTTGTGGATATTAAGGGTGGCGGAACATCCCGGGGCAAAGCCCGATTGGGCCTGGTGAGGGATTACTGGAAGGATGCAGGCGGGTTGCAATGATATTGGAGAGGATTTTCGCATCAAGGGAAATGGGCCTGTAGGAACCAGGGTGAAGGGGATCTTTCCCCTTTATAGCAATGACTTTGATGTGTGCTGTGGATCCGTAGGGCAGATATGGGCCTTCGGATGGATTTGTAGACATGGCAAGATATCTGGGATGAAGTCCAACGTGAGCTTGTAGAATTCTGCAAAGAACCTGTCCGGAACAGGGGCTTTCCCTGTAGAAAGGGATTTAATAGTAGAACATATATCGTCCCGGGAGATGGGAGTGATTAGGGACTCCAATTGTTCAGGGGAAATGACAGGTAGTTTAATTCCCGCAAATAGTTTATTCACTGATTCCATTTCTATAGGGTCCTCCGAGTAAAGAGAAGTGTAGTAATAAGTTAGGAGGGTGCTGATCGCAGAGGGTGCATTAACAATGGCATAATTAGGTGAGCGTAGAGCTACAATAAGTGTCGGCCTGAGCATAGTTTTGCCAGTAGCTTGCCCGCCTTGTTGCCATATCTGTGGAGATGAAGAGTAGAATATGATTGCCTAGTGATTTCCTGCTGCGCAGACCAATGGTCAAAGTTGCGTTTAGCCGCTTGCCAAGTGAGTATATTGGCAGCGGTTTATAGACAGGCAGAACGTAGAGAATCACTGGCTTTAAGTTATTGCATGCGAGTTGGCCTTTTGTATTGTGAGGTGTAAGAAACAATGCACCCTCTGAGAAAAGCTTTCCCTGCTTCCCAAAATAGGTTAGGGGTGGTAAGTTGGGCCCTGTTGGTTTCGGCGAATTCTACAGTGTGAAGGGTGTGTTTGAAATCATTGTTCCCAGTCAAAAGGGAGGGGAAGCACCAGATACTTGTGCCACGAGGGGATGTAATTCCAGAAAATTGGACACTGATGAGAGAGTGGTCAGAGATAACCTTGTCTTCTATGGTCGACAAAGTCGCTAAGGGGAAAGCACCCGGGGAGCAGAAAAAGTAGTCGATGTGAGAGAATGAGCCGTGGGACACGTGCATAACCGAGTTGAAGTCACCCCTAATAAGATGAAAGTGTTCCAGAATCTGCAGAACCCATGAGTTTAATACTTATAAAAAGAACAGTCCTGGTGAGTTAGCGGCATAAACATTAGAGATAGCGATCTCACGAGAGGCAACCGTTAGGTGAAGAGTAAGTCTGTGACTGACCGAGTCCATCTCTATGGAGCGAATTGTGTGGTGGAAGTTTTTGTGGATTAAAATGGCAACTCCTGCTTTATGTCCCACCGCTGGAGAGCCGTAAGCCTTACCCATACAGAGGCGAGAAAGATTGTCTGCGGCCAGATGGGTCTCTTGTAGGAGAACAACATCTGCCTGCAGATGCTTGAGCTGTCTGAAAATTTGCATGCGCTTGTTAGGGGAACGCAGCCCCTTGAAATTCCATGAAATTACCTTTAGGTGATCCCCAGCATCTCAGGGGGCCATGACTGTTGTAGTAGTGGTTTGATAAATTTTTATTGTACACCTCAAAAGAACATCGACTCTTACAGATCACCTTTCTTACACAGAAATGTTTTCTAATAACATCTTCTAAGGTATGCCCAGCATGCCCAGGTATTTGAGTATTCTACAGCCTTATTCTTGGCTATGCTAGTTAGTTCCTCCATTAAGGATATCTTATCTACTCTTAGAATCCATTGAGCTATAGATGGGGCCGTCTGCTGTCTCCATAACAACGGAATCAGGGACTTTGCCACGTTCAATAGATGTGGAGTAATTGAGTTCTTATATTTATTCACTGGCTCTGTTGTACAATGAAACAGTACGACCCAAGGGTCCAGCCTCATTTCCCTTTTCTGTATTGTAGAGATTATTTCTGCTAACTTTCTCCAGAATTCCTGTATGAACAGGCAGTTCCACCAGATATGTCCGTGAGTTGCTATACCACACCTCCTCCAGCACAGCGGTGAAGCCACGTGAGAGAATTTATGTAGTCTTTTTGGAGTATAGTATCAACAGATAAGGAGTTTGTAATTTAGTTCCGCTGTCTTGGAGGAAATGGAGGACATATGAGCCAACTGCAATATATTATCCTTTTGTACGTCAGTTATGCTCAGATGCAAGTCTTCCTCCCATTTAGCTAGATATCCTGGGTATTCATACTTCTGAAGATCCAGGAGGGCTTTATAAAATAAGGATATACAGTGTGCAGAGTGGGATTTCAAACTTAGAACCCTTTCGATCTGATTTATCTCTCTCAGTGAGCCAATCAGGCATGGAAGATTGTGCACAAAGTGAGAGAGTTGCACATATCTCCATTGGTCCAGCTTATTGACCCTGGTATTGCCGCAAAGGGATTGAGAAGCTATCAGTCCGTTTATTTCAATGATTTGATGTAACAACGGCTGACTCTCACTGAACCATCGCTTAAATCCTTTGTCTAACATCCCTGGTAAGAAATAACTATGACCCAGGAGAGGCATTAATGGGGAATTGAACTTCCAGCCATGTTGTAGATGTAACGAATCCCATATGGAGAGTGTGGACCTTGTCAGTGAAGATATGGATGCTGCCAGCTCCCTGTGCTTACGTGGCAGCCAGGGGACTACTGATAGGTCCCTATTTGCCAATGCTGATTCTATCTGTACCCATATTTTTTTTTATCTTTCGCATGTTTCCAATGCAATTCTTTTTAATACTACTGCAAAATAGTATAGCTTAAAGTTAGGCAGTGCTATAAACCCCCCAGTCTTTTGGGTCTATAAAGGGTATCTCTGGAGATTCTTGCCCGCTTACCCTTCCATATGTAATGTGAAATAAGTGAATTTAAAGTAGAAAAAAAAACTATACCTAAAGGGATCATCTGAAAAAGAAACAAAATACGGGGTAAAATATCCATCTTAATAATGTTTATTTTTCCCATCCAAGAATGGCACTTTACTGACCATCTATTCAAATTTATTTTAATATTTTTTAATAAAGGAAGATAGTTTTGTATGAATAAATCTGACGTATGTACAGTCAAATTTACTCCTAGATATTTCAGAGTATCAGGCTTCCATGAAAAGGGAAAAGCTGATTTAAGTTTTGTATATTGGATGTGGACCTGATTGTTTGAAGGAGGGGTTCTAAAAACAGAACAAAAAGTAGTGGGGATAAGGGGCATCCCTGAGGTGTCCCATTATATAATGTAAATGGATCCCTAAGTAATACATTTATCCTTATCCTTGCTATGGGAAAATTATATAATGCTGCTATTCTACTACGCATTTTAGGGCCAATTCCCATTGACTCCAAGGTCAACATTAAAAATTCCCAGTCCACCCTGTCAAATGCTTTTTCAGCATCTAGAGATAGTAACAGGGTGGGCTGGGAGCAGTATCTGACGTTTGAGATGATCGAAAGGGTACGAAGCAGGTTGTCTCTGGCCTCACGGCCTGGGACAAAGCCTGATTGATCAGGATCTACCCACCTTGGTAGCAGAGGATACAGTCTATCTGCTAAGACCTTTGCATATAATTTAATATCCGTATTCAACAAAGAAATTGTGCTGTAGTATCAGCAAAGCTTCCGGTCTTTGCCGGGTTTGGGCAATACCGCTATGTAGGCCTTAAGGGTCTCCTGTCTGAAGTCCTCTGGGCCCTTTATTACATTGGCATATGAGGTTAACTGCGGGATAAGTATTTCTTTAAATTTTTTATAATATAGAATGGTATACCCGTAAGGAGCGGGTGCTTTCCCTGATGGTGTAGAAGATAAGGCTTTATAAAACTCCTCCTTTTTAAAGTCCCTTTCAAGGGCTAACAGCACTTCTTCAGGTAACCTAGGTAGATTTGATTGTTCTAGATATTTTGCAACCCTTATTTGTTTTTCCTCTAATGATAAATCAGCTAGTCCCCTTTTACATTATAAAGGTCCGCATAAAATTTGCAGAATACCTGTGCAATTTGTGGGAATGAGCATGCTATCCCCCGGTCTTAGTCCTGACATTTGCTAAAAAGGTGGCTGATTTTTTTTCTTTAATAGAATACGCCAGGTTTGTTTCCCCACTCATAAATTTTTTGGGAGACTAATTGCATTTTTTTTTATTTTCTAAATTTAACGCTGCTTTAACCTCATCCCTCTTTTGAATTAGCTGTGACTGTAAGGAATTACATTGAGATATTTTATGTATTCTCTCGAGAGCAGCCACCTGCTTGAGCAAATTGTCCAGTCCCTGCTTCTGCATTTTCTTTTTCCTGGCTCCTAGTTTGATTAATCTTCCTCGCATATATACGCCTTGTGTGCTTCCCACAAGACTCCCGCAACGAATTCAGGTGATGCATTGTCAAGGAAATACTGATTCATGGAGGAGGATAAGCTAACCACATCCTCTGGATCTGAAAGCAGAGTTTCATTAAGCTTCCAACTACTTTGTTTAGTTATTTGCGAGGGAATGGACAATCACGCCATGGTCAGAGAGGGTCCTTATTCCTATTGAGGCAGATGTTAGCATTGGGAGATGAAAATGGTCAAGAAATATGTTATCGATCCTTGTAGAGGAATCATGAATGCTAGAATAATATGAGTAATCCCATTCCTTTGGGTTTATGGTTCTCCAAGTATCTACCAACTGTGCAGTGTGTAAACTCCTTATAACCTGGGCAATATGCTTACATGATATTCCTGAGCGCTCCCCAGACATGTCAGGTGGGAAATTTATATCCCCTGCCAAGATGGTTAGCCCCATTGCAAAGTTTTTCAACTTCGCGAAGACTTGTAAGAAAAAAGACATTTGTTTCACATTCGGACAATATATATTTGCCAGCGTATATTGAGTATTGTCCAGCTTGCCTCTTAGAAAGAGGTATCTACCATGTGTATCCTGCAATTTCTTGTCCCAGGAGAACTGGATGTCTTTGTGTATCCCAATAGCTACTCCCTTAGCCCTTCTGGTATCAGAATAGCTGTGGTACCAACAAGGGAAGGAAGCAGAGTGTAAACCAATTGATGAAACATGTGAAAAATGCATCTCCGTACAAAAATTAAAAAATTAGAGACCAATCTGAACGTTTCAATTCCCTAAGAAGCTGATGTCTTTTACCCGCAGTATTTAGACCCCTTACATTATATGATATTATTTGTACATTCATTATATTTAGACATAAATGGTTTCAACATGACTTGATGCTGGGTGCAAAAAAAAAGGGGGGGGGGAATACTGTAGCCATAGCTACACCATGCAAAAAAGAAAATTGCAGTGCACCCAAATGGGAACTGACATCTGTGGCGCCCCCACGCTGATTTCCGTGCCCGGGTGTCCCAACGCCTAGACCCCTTAAAAATGAGAGGGGAAGAAAAAAAGAAAAGAAAAAAGAGAGCTCCGTGTGTGAGTGGCCTCCATGGCTGGCCGGTAATTAATCTTACTCTAATATATGTGTTCCCTCTGTCCCCAGCCACCCCCCCAAGTAAACAGGAGGGGAGCAGCAGGAGAAGGGAGGACACAAGAGTGGGGGAGGGAGAAGGGAGGAAAACAAGCCTACAGATACTTAGTCATTTTCAAATGGTCTGAAATGTATATAAGCAAATAACCCCTTTATCTGATTAATTTCTTCTTTCTTGGCTATAACACCAAAGAACTTTAAATAGTCAGGATAGTTTAGGTATATTTCACCCATTCTTCTTTGTTGAGCCTTGGCTATTTTGCTGTTTCTTTCTATTTATTTTTTTCTCCCAGTTCTCTTCTGCTGGTGGGGAAAACGTGGGCATATCTTCGTCCCACCCAGGCATACTTGGAATATCTATGTTTAATGATGACATTGATGAGCAGAAGTTGGGTAATTCTTCAGGAAATCTAAGGATTGTAGATCGGCCATCTTTTATTGCAATAAGGCAAGAAGGGATTCCAATGGTACGTAACTTCAGCAAAGTCTATCCAGAAGGAGCTTTAAGATAAGTCTGCTGTTCAGAGTTTCCTTAGAGAGGTCTGAAAAGATCTCTATTGGTGACCCCTCATATTCTATAGCCTTCGTATTATGTGCTTTCTTTGAAATGGCAGACTTTTCTTCAAAGTAATGTAGCCTGCATATTATGTCTCGTGGCTTGTCCTTCAAGATGTTGTAGGGGCGTGGCACTCTATGTATTCGGTCAAGGCGTATTGGTTTTGCATCCGGTTGTTCCAATATGGAGTTGAATATGCCTATCACCACTACGAGGAGGTCTTCCTCTCCCAGGTTCTCTGAGATGCCGCGGAGGTGAAGGTTGTTCCGCCTATTCCTATTCTCAAGGTCTTCTAATTTATAGGCTGACGATCTTTGTGACTTTGCCAATGACATTACTTGGCTCTGTAGTGTTTTTATTGTGTCCCTCGAGAATCCTGTCATTGCTCAATATCCTCTAGTCTGGTGAGTAAGTGAGCCATATCCGAACAGATAGCTGTTACTTCTTTCTTGATAGATTTTTTGAAGTTTTGCAGGGTTTCTGTTAGTTCACTTCTCCATTCCCGCATGAGGGATAAAATTTCATTGCTCCTATCTTCTGACCTCTCATCTGACCTCGTAGAAGAGGCAAGAGAACTACGTCGGGTAGAGACGGCTTGTGAAGACAGTGGTGAGGAAGATCTACTGTCATGTTGAGAATCTCCCTCCTCTTGTTGCCGACTGTCTCGCCCGCCTGTGTCTTTCTTTTTCTTATTTTTTATACTGGGAGATTGCGTCTTGCCGTGAGATTTATGCTGTTTTTCTTGGTCTTTAGGTATAGTTGAACGAGAGGTGCAGGAGACAGCCGAGGCTGCCGTACCTGTGCAGGATGCAGAGGAGCAGGTCAGCATTTTGTAATCTGCTCTAATTACTCTAACTGCTCCCCGTTTGTTGGCTTTGCATCCTCTGCAGTGACCAATTCGTTGCTGTTTAACTGTTTAACTGATCCATTCAGTCTATTTTGAATTCCTTAGGTTTTTCCTGGATTTTCTGGGTACTTCGTTCAGCATCCGGCCGTCACCATCACGATTGCCTCGGCTGTCTTGGCCGCAGACGTCCTCTGCACCAACTTGGTGCCATCAGGCTGTAAGATGCAACATGCTAATGACAAATAGGAGAAAGAGAGAACAGTTAACCAAATACATAAAACAAGGATAAAGGGGAGGGCAAGCCTCCAAAAACATTTCAGGGACTTCACTTTTTTGGAGTAAACTCCCATAATACCCCTGCCAGAGAGTGCTTCCTCTGTATATGCAGATGTGAGACAGTACCGATGAGGGGTGGAAAGAAGGGGGGGTGGGGGGGAAGGGTAAAAAAAGGGGGAGGGAAAATGGAGGAGGATGGGAAGGAAGAAGGGTGTGAGGCGGAGGGAAGTGGATACCATAATTAAACATAGATAACAGATCAACTGTAGTCCAGTACAGTGAAACAGGCCGCAAGCGGTAGGCATTGGGGTCAACTGAGAGGAGTGGAGCAGAATCAGCGGACCATGGCCCCTGAATCAGTGGACCATGGCCCCTCATTGGGAAAGAGCTTCGTCTGTCAGGAAGACAGAGGGCGTTGGTTATTAAAACCAAAAAACTCTGAGCTATGGAAGTGACTTAATAAAAATAAAAATAACCCAATGTCATATTAAATCATACACAAGTGTAAATATGTGATAACAGAAAGATACCAGTGAAACCAGGAGGCTGCTGAGCTCAGGTGTACACCTGCCTAATTGATAATATAAAAAAAACAGCGCCACCCCTACAAAATGTGACACTACACCGGAAATCAGCGCCCAATCAAAAAGGCAACTTGAAATAAATATCCATACAAATCCACAAAATAAAACATACAAAAATACAAAAAAGTTCTGGAAATAACTGATGTGCTATTGCTGGTGATACCAGCATGCTTGAAAGTGCTCTTGAGTGCTCCACACAAGTTTGTGCAAGAAAGGAAATTGACCATCTGCTTTTCAGTCAGAAGGTCAGCAGAGCCTGGAGGTTAATGAGGGTGAACCTTGGCCACAGCAACTGTAGGATCAGCCTGGAGTCCGGACTCACAATACTCAGGGTACCAGCACTCCAAGTCACTCAGAAAAGAGAAAGAATCTTCATAGTGCAAACTGTATTCAAACGTATTTATTGCGCAAATAAAAACTACTTTTGCTGTACCAAAAAATTCAAAAGATGCACAGACTATATAAAATGAATATATAAAAAATGAGAAATAAAAATATATATAATTAAAAAAAATATATATGAATGAATAAATGTAAAATAAAAATAGAAATATAATATTGAAAAATATATATATATATATATAAATGTAATTATCATAAAAATGTCATAAGGCCAATGACCAATCATTAATGAAATACATCAAAATTGTATAAAAAAGTTTAAAAAAGTAGATACAAAACCTTATGTATACAAGAAGAAACAATTGTAGGGGATACTAAAATGACGCAGATATAAAGGGTGGAGTAAGGCCCCCCACTAAGGCAGAGGCATGGCCTCACCAATTGGATAGGAAGCAATTGATATCAAGGTCAATATTTAACCCTAGCGGATCCAAGGTGCCCATCCTATGGATCCACTGGGTTTCATTTTGAGAGATGTCCCTGGTTAAATTGATGCCTCTCCAATGATGCTCCACTCGGTCAATCCCACAAAAGGATAATTGGCTAGGATCTCTATTATGAAAGAGTCTAAAATGATTGGAGAGACTATGATACTTAAAACCCTTTCTAATATTTTGAACATCTTCCCTCAATCTGATTCTTAACTTGTGTGTTGTGCTTCCGATATATTAGAGACCACACGTGCAAGTAAATAGATACGTTACATGAGAGGTGTCACATGTAATGAACTTCCTGATCTCATATGTTCTCCCCAATGCCTTAGACTCAAATTGTGTGGTTTTCCATTTTCTATAAGCTGAGGTTTTGCACATAGTGCATCTCTCACAGCTATAGAACCCTACCTGATCAAGAAAGGTACAGGTTTTGGTAGGGGGATCTATAACATTGTGTGCCCAACTCACTGCACTAATGGCATGGTCCTGTCTGATGTTGGTATAGAGGGAATTGACATCGACACTCGCCAAAAGACAATCATCCTCTACTCAAATGTCTTTGAGTAGGGTGATAAGGTCCTTACTGTCTTTAACCACTTCCCGACCAGTGCCGTAAATAGGCGGTGGTCGGGTTTGAGCGGCTCTACCGGGACATAGCCAGTGGCTCTACCGGGACATAGCCTGCAATAATTTTTTAGAGCTGGCGGTCGGCTATCCAAAGGTAACGACTGATCTGGCTCGGGAGCCGCTACCCCAGACATTACCCCAGGGGGCGGGAGGGGACATCCCCCCTCCCGCCGCCTTCAGCCGCTCTTCTCCGGCCTCCCATCCCACTGGGAGACCGGAGTGAAGATCCGGCGCGTCGGCTGGCTGGAAGGAGACCTGGCAGGAGCCGTAATCGGCTCTGATCGGGTCTCCTTCGGCAAATTCCGGAAGCGACGTCACAACGTCACTTCCGGTTTACACGGCGGCTAACGGCGCCAATTTTAAAAAAATTACAGTATTCAGAATCGCCGTTTTTGGCAATCTGAATACTGTGAAGTGCAAAGGAGGGATGGGGGGTCTTTTTTGGCCCCCCAAAAAAAGTACCTGTCACCATCTATTACTATCACAAGGGATGTTTACATTCCTTGTGATAGCAATAAAAGTGATCAGATTTTTTTTTTAAAGGAACAGTGCTAAAAATAAATAAATAAATAAATAAAAAAAATAAATAAAAAAAGATTTAAATCGCCACCGTCCCCGCGAGCTTGCGCAGCAAAGAAAACGCATACATAAGTCGCGCCCACATATGAAAACGGTGTTCAAACCATACATGTGGGGGTATGTACTGTGTCAACATTTAACGCGCATGAGCGCCTTACCGCTGTTTCAGGCCTATAACTTTTCAAGGTATCCGTTGCGAAATTTTTACAAATTGCCAATGGTCTAATCTCAATGTCTCCTCCAGAAAACGATCTTAATAACGAGTGTGAGACCGTTAGCGCCGCAATGGGGTGTACATACCAAACTTGTGGCAAAAGTATACACCCGCGCTGAATACATACGCAAAAGAAACGACGCGTTCGAGCGCCCCTGCCACCGCTAAATTTAGAAAAAAATAA